>JAWWLR010029387.1:0-10585 GCA_035041075.1 Acraspis erinacei | reverse complement strand
AGGGCAACGAGAAGGCGGACCAGCTGGCAAGATGCGGTGCGGCAAGTGAATACATAGGACCAGAACCAGTACTGGGAGCAGCGTCTTGCTGCATCGGTCTTGCTATCAAAAGGTGGATGCGCACAAAGCATAGAGAATACTGGGAGCGGACCCAGGGTTGGCGTTGGCTAGGCTCAGGCATCTTGGATCCTACTTCATTGAACCTGATGAAGTTTCAATGCTTTCGATTACTGACATACTGGGCTTCATCAAGAGGTCTGGGGTCAACGACCGACAGCGATATTTAAGGGTGTGGCACAATAGACTTTATAGCTTGAGCGCCAGGGGGCTCCTTTTTAAGGGCTCCTGGCCCGTCATATAAACTAACTAACTAACTACTGCATTTTCAACAAATTAGTTGAATTTGTAATATTGCAATTTAATTATTATTAAATAATTAGAAATCACCACATACCTTCGGCACTGCTCTCTGAAAATCTTAAAAAAATAATCTAAACTCTACTCGATAAAGTTACACTAAACTCTACAAGGTCCCGTTGAGCGACAAGCCTATAATAGGCCACATAATTTCAAATAATTTCAAATCTAAAGAAACCAGCAAAATAAATATCTCAAACAAAGGAGAGGCTAAACTGAATGCAAGGAATTCAGTGAACCGGTTTTTCGCACTGTCAACTCAGACTCGGTAGCTGGGCCCGTTTCGAGAATAAAGAGGGTTCATAATACCAAAAGAAAGATAAATACCTCAAAATCCAATAAAAATAGGAGTTCTAATATATTTAATCGCAAGTATTTTGTAATACTTGGATTGTCTAATTGGACGCTATTTTCGACAGAATTCTTCACATAAATCAAAATTGACAAAAACTCGAATAATGAAGATCTCGACTAATCTCTGATACATAAGAAATCTTATCGTAAAAAGTATCTGAAACGCAAACTAACTCCGAAAACTTACGCTTCTCTACCCGGAACTCCATGCTAGCAAATTTCTAGAAACCTAAAATTATAAAGTACGGTTTTGGACCGGGCTAAGCGATATTCTCGAGAAGATATATCTCAATTTTCTCAAAACTCAACGGAATTAAGCATAACTAAACCAAAAGGGCTTGAATCAAATCCATTAACTAAAGAACCCGAAATTCAATAAAATTCGTTCATCACCGATAAATCAAAAAGTATTAACTCAATCAAACTTACAGCCTAAATTCCGGGTGTCTAGTAATAGGAGCATCGTAACCTCAAAATCGGTCCCAATTCATGCATAGACTGGTAATGACCTCGAATCAAAGACAAGTCATAGCCCAATTCAAATGTCAATTCGTAATAACCAAAAACAAGTCATATCCCAATTCGAATCACAATTTGCCAATGACCAAAAAAAAAAGAAATCATAGCCCAATTCATGATCAAATGGGTAATGATCCTTTAGTTGCACCGAAATGCTCTAGCTAATATCAGAACCGAAAAAGTTCCATAACCTAGGCTTCCAAAATCTAGTAGCAAATGTATAGAAATCTACTTCATAAATTTCTTAAATTCGAAATTGAAAAGAAAAAATAATCATATCAATCTCTAGAAATCACGCTTAGCCCACTAGGAACCACCGACAGTGAGTTTGTTCTCAGCGTCCAAAAACTCTAAACTCAAATTCACTTAAATAAAATTAACGACATTTTACTTAAAAATTCTCAACAATCTCCAAAACAATTACACCACTTTCTCGAACTAAGTTACGAAATCTCCGAAAACATTTCAGATAAACGACTTAAATGGCTTATTTAATAAACAATTCTTGAAATGTCTTAATAAATTTTGGAAAGTTACAAAATTTAACCGTCCTACTCCGAAACCAAACATACTTCTAGATAAATTTACTCATATCAGAGAATTACACAAAATAATGAAAAATCAAACGAATTCTAAACCAAATTGACGCATTTCTAGACATCTCAAAATTATCGACATTTTTCTGGTTAAATTGACTCATATCGGAAAGTTACACGATTTAGCAAAAGCATGCAACAATCTGGCAAACACGAAACCAAATTGAAACATTTCCAGAAATTACAATATTCCCGACCGGTTATTTATATTTGCGCCATTCTTAAATTAAACAGGCACATGTTTATAAATGGTTCGTCCTAACTCGCACGCTAGAAAGTTGTCACTTTTCAAATCCAACCAATACATATCGCTATCAAAATAAATGCACCATTCAACAAAATCACATAGAAATTAACGATTCTCAAATAGAATTAACACCTTTTATAATTACTTTATAAATCGTCTCTGAGTAAACAATTCTCGAGGGATCCTTTAAGTGCCCAGTTAACTAGAATGGGGTTTGGGGAAGAGTCCGTAGTTGAGTAATTCTCGACAGTGACTCCGTCTCTGCGATTTCCCTAATAGTGTGTGTGAAGCCATTTTCTTAATTCCAACACGTCTTTAAAGAAAAATTCTAATTGAGATACAGTATTTTTGCTTTACATATTTTCAGGTGAATGCACCAAAGAGAAATTAACTCCAAAATTTTGACAGAATTTACGAGAATTGCGAATTACAAGTCTCAACTGGAGCTCGACCGATGGATTATTTTTAAACAGACAGAGCTACTTAAAAAATCTGCCCACTGCACGTGTACATACTCATAGGTAAAGATTAAGTTGCTAAAAACTCTGTAGTCTTGGAGGTACACATTCTAATGGCGACACTCAGACATTTTTCTCTACCTTGCGTTGTTATGCTAATAATAGGATTTTTCTTTTCATATAATATTTTTTTTATCGAAAAAAGTCGTTAGGATAAATGGTACATCTTTTCTAATATTATAAATATTCGTAAATAAATTTTGAAATTCAGAAAAAAGTGGTCTCAAAAATTTTCAAAATGTGCTCACTTTTTGAGTTTTTATCGAAAATAGCTGGTTAACGAACTCGTCCTTTCTTGTGGGACCTGAAAAAGTGTGCCAAAGATAGATTTGATCCGTTAAATTTTTCGAGAGTTATCGTGTTTCAGGGGGCCATGAAACGTGTAGATCCGCTAAAACATGGTGGTGTAAAATTTCCGACAATTCTAACACTTTCGCAATCATAAATGATGAGAATGTAAAAAGAGGGATTTCACTCACTTTTCATGTTCCACCAATTTTCCGACACTTGACTGGGAACTCAGTTCATTTATCACAACATTGAGGGCTCAGTTCCAAAAAGTTATTCACATAAATAATCACTGGGAAATGCAAGTAGTTCCCTTTAACTGATGAGGAAGAAGGCGTTACACGTATTATTCCAAAAATTGTGGATTCAGGAGCTTCCCGGAGAGGTGGTATATTTTGAGAGCTTCTTTTCCAGATTATTCTGGACGAATACCTTACTTTTATTACGCGAGAGAAAAGAAGGCTATTCGCGACTGCGGTAGGCTGAGAAGAGCGAGTAGCGCAACGAGAGTCAGGGACTTGGCCTCCCCATTCCTTGCTCCGTCTTTTTTCCGGCGTTCCTATTGTTGGTGAGGCCGCTGCGGGGACGGGGTCTTGAGCCTGATGCCCAGGGCCGTCTTTTTATGTGTTTGGCATCAGCATATATTCGGTTACTAGCCTTCCTTTTTCTATTATCTTGATGAGTCGTTCGGCAGATGAGTCGTTCCGGATTTTCTGTAACTTAAAATGTTTCTGCCAAACTGGCGGGCATCCTAACATGGTTCTGTAAACATGGTGTCTCTAGGTACTTTATCGAGGAGACGATGTCGGGAAAAAAAGGCGGGAGAATTTGAATAACTTGACGCATTCCTTCGGGAATATCTGTAGTCCTACGAGTCTCGAGTGGCATTCCATTCGAGTCTCGAAGTCGAAAGATGTCCTAGATGTCCCACTATGTCTCGACGATGTCTCGACGTGTGCGAATCGTTAAAAAAATAAAAGAAACGAGCCGAATAAGTCCTTAAAATTATAAATCTTAAATGTAGCCCTAGTCATGAAGTTTCCGTATCACAGCCGCGATATCAGATCTTACATAATTAAATCGTTAAATTAAAGGAAAATCTCTAAATATCAAATAAAAAATGATTAAATAGAAGTTTTGAGTTGCAAAAATTTTGCAACGTCACAGATTATCATCAACCAATTAATTAATTTTCTACCAGCATGTATACAATTTTGATTCACAAAGTTAAATCTTCAAGAAGAATGTTGAGTATTCTAGCCAAAAACGAATTTTTAAAAATATTTCAGTTTAAACCCCATTTTTAAGACTAAAAATTTACGATGGTACACTTGATCTTCCGATCCGGTGCATACTATTTTTATAAAAATTGCAGAGAGATAAAAAATAGTATCATGGTTTAACAAATGGTTTAAACAAAAAAAAACAGCAAATGTATACCGAGACATTTCCGAGACGAATGCAGAGACTGTCCCGTCATCATGTTTATTAATTTATTCATTAATGAATACATCAGTTGAGTCATTTAGTTATTCATTTAGTACATAATATTTATAATTATTACGAATTTATTTTGTTATTGAAAGATGGACTTATATGTTTACTTTATTTCTATCGAAAATTATGAAATTGCTCTCCTACAAAATAAGAATAAGAATCAAAGTTTCGATCGAATGAGCAAAAAAAGACTGGCGACAGGCAGCGTCGTCGCTCGAGTTTCTGATCCCCTCAGGGGATTCCGCCTTATCACGAGCACCGTCCGGCAGCCCTTTCGTACAGGTTTGAAACGCAAGAACATATATATTCGTCACTGCATGAATCGGTTGGTAAACCAAACACTGTTACTGTTTCACGCGAGGTCCAGAATTAGCATTCCCCGTTGCGGTATGTAAAAAAATATATTGTTAACCTAGTTTATTCCCCACTCAGTTAACAATGTTCTCCCTTGCCAAAAAAAAATTCATTTTGGCTTGGTCTCCAAATAAGACATAGCCAATATTTAGCAAAATCATTTTGTAAGTCTTATCACTGGCGGCCATCGACACTTCATTTTTCATCTTCAATATGAAGTGTTTTCTTCGAGCTGAATTCAAGAACACAGGCAAAAAAGGCTCCCAATATCTCCATAGGTTATGAAAACATTTATTTTTTATGCAATTCTTTTTTTAACTGCGATAATTATGTTCATTAGATGACAAATTTGAAAATATTGTCCAGTTTTCCTATCGACAATAGGTCAATAGACACTTGTGGACAATAATAGTTAAAATCTTTTTACGGAAAATTTTGTATATCTGTATTTCATGAGACTGATAGGTTCCGAATTTAATTTAAGCAAAATCATTTATTACAAAATTACAAGTTTTATCACATATAAATCTTAATCCTTAGTAGCTGTCAACTGTTTGGTGTCAACCAGCTATCCGATTCCAGGAAATAACAGGTCCTGCCAATAGGGTCCATACTTTATAGAGGTTGAAGTATAATGGACAATACAATTCACAAAAAAAACTTTTGTTATTTTGCCCCGGGCACATATTAAAAACGATAAAATGAAAATACCTCGTCTTCTCATCAAACCCCGTCGTAAATCTTCGTCATTAACTCAAGACTTACGAACCGAGCCCATAAGTCTCCCGCTTCGTTTGCGGCGAGACGTAGCGGTCTTTAAGAAAACCTTAAACGAGCCAAGATGAACCTCAATACGATATATATTTTTGGGTTTTTTCCTGCTCAAAGCAGGTGCTATCTATTTTTCTACACTTCTTCAGTCATTAGTTTTCCTTTGACTTGAGCATCTACGAGATTCATCGTCGGCGACGTACTGTGACACGCAAAAGTGCCATTTAACGAAAACTAAAATGCCCGGCTGTCACTTCTTTACTCTTAATATATTATTTTGAATTAATTTCATTTTAATACTAAACCCACATTTTCGCTGCTTCACTACTAATTTATATAAATTTCAAAACTTTTAAAAGTCATATCAGTTTAATCTGAATGAAATGTTTTATTTTTACTATTACGTATTTTTCTATCTTAGGTTGGTGACCTAAAATATGTTTGACAAAGGTAGATAATTTTTTATAGTTCCGAAGATAGTAGAGTTACATAATTCTGGACGGGCTTATATAGGTCCTTCATCCTTAAGAAATAAGGTTATATCAAATTTAAAGAGACGGCATATGTTCATTACTGCGACCGCACCACTGTCCATGTTTATGTTTGCATATTTTATTTTAATAATACAGATTGTTCTTCGGTTGATATGGGAACACGGGAAGTAGGATATCCTCTCAGGTAAAGTAGTGCATGTCAAGGTGAAGTCGATCTATGGAGAACCCTGAATATGGTTGGCAAGGGAATGAGACATTCCGGCCTGTGAGCTACAATCTGAAACAAGAAACAGAGTTTTATATCTTATTAAAGTAGACATTCTTATGGTAGGGAGGGTGCTACTTATTTACTGCTGTACATCTTTTTCACGATTCTGGTGCACAAATTCAAAAATAGAATGACCTCTGAAGATTGAGATAAAGTTCAATGAAATAAACTATGTAAAAACGTTTATCTTACGTAAGTTTTTAATTCTTAGGCTTAGGTGGTACTACTGGGCTGAAAAACGTATAGTTTCATTCGGGTCTTACACCATCCGTCCGTCGGACTTTTCTCCCATAAACACGATTGTCTTAAATTGTATACCATAATATAAAATCTTATGGGATCATATAGGACGGTACAAAATCAGATACAAATTGATAGGTTAAATACTGTTTTAATTAGGCTACAAATCATTTTTTCGTAGGTGCGGGTCTTTGGGTTCCGGACAAGTCACACCAGGTAAGTAATGCTGGGAAAAGCCTTTCCGGGATAATTCATTTCAGGTTATGAAACCTCGAGGGTTAAGTCTAATTTTTAAAGGCACGCTGGAATATGTCATCCTAAATAAGAAGGCTCTCCTGGAGAAACCTTGCCAGAAAAATTAGAGTTAAGGCACTATTAGACATCCCTTTCCCCATATACACATACAAACTCTCGGGCTCAAATAATGTTAGATAAGTTTTCTTGAGAAGTCACATTAATTCTTAGAAGCATTTATTTGGAAGATGTTCCTGGTATAAGGCTTTATGAGAGATGACTTGTTGCATTCAAAATTTTGTTCATTCTTCTGGCCACAAAAGAGTGATGACTTGTCGCTACTACTATAGGTCGCTACTACTGGTCATAGCTCAAACCTCTTTTTTATGCCGCTGTCAAATAAAGAGGTGTCAGTAAATGGTCACAAACTGGTCTCTGAAAGTCTTCTCCATTGGTGCCTCAAAGCATTTAAACCGATGTTGCCTGAAATCATCTTATATCAAGCATAAAATGTATTGTTTCTTAAGTGTGGCTTTTCTTATCGACCATCTTTTTCTACATTTTCGTCTGCTTTCTCGGAATTTATGAGATACTTTAAAATGAATCTTTTTCTAATCAACAATTTACAAAGTTGTATCGTCTGCTGGACCACTACAGTACATGCAAGTATAATTTCATTATATGTCAAGAAAAAGAAAAATTATATATACATTTATTCCAGTGCTGGAAGAGTGGAGGGTTTGGACTTATATAAATTTCAGAGCCAGTATGATATTTTCAATTTCGTTTATCCAAAAGCCTTGAAATTGAGTTTTTACACAAGAAATGTACTCATAATATATAAATTGTCCTTTAGAATCTAGTACTGTGGTAGCGCCATTGACTGACAAAAAATTTCATCCAAGTGTTACATTCCGATTGTTTTCAAGTTTTGCACAATTCTAGAGGTCCAAGTTATTCAAATTTTATGACTTGAATTATTTTCCAAAACTGTTCATACAAAGGAGTAATTGCACATCGCATGTTTGTGAGGTGAGTAAAATTGTTGATTGATGAATGCTCGAAATTGACGAAACTCGTCTAAATGAATTTATGAGTCATATTTCTAATCCTACAGGCAACTGCCCGGGAACTTCGGCGTCCTGCGTACTATTCGTTAAGCGCTTCAGGATTTACATAAATTACCGCATGAGGTTTTTTATAATGTCATAATATGTCTTAAACTTGCAAGGAAGGTTACCGAGTGTCACACTTCAATGGATTTCAAAATTCGCACGATTTTAGATGGTCATTTAATGCACATTTTGCGTCTTTATTTTTATTTAAAATTATTCCTACAACGAAGTTTGAACTCATTGAATTGTTAGAATCTGAAGGGTATCTGTTATATATAATGAGATTGAATTGCCGAAAATCATATATAAATAAAAATGTGGGTTTCTGGGTAAAAACACATTATTTTGAATTTTAATGTTTTGCTTAAAAGTATAGACAATTTGGTTTCCGTCAAATCAATGAACAATTGAAAGCAAATTTTCAGATATACGATATTCATTATCCATTTAAATCTATTTTGTTCTGGTTGTTATTTTTTACCAATAAGATTCGCGAAACTTATGATTTCACCAAATTTTCACAGTAGTGGTACGATATATAAAAATGTTTAAAACTCAAAGGTTTGGTACACCACAAGCATTTTATAAACACACTGAAAATTGATTGTACAGAAAAAAGTCGAGCATATATTGAGACTTGAGAAAAAAATTAAGGATAAAGTATTGTAACCATAGTACGCTGCACCAAATATAATTTATACACGACTCTTTTTTGTTGTGCACCGTGCAAACATTCGATGTTTACCTACCTTGTTGTATGAAAGGCTTGGAAAATAATTTAAGTTCAAAAATTTGGATAACGTGGCCTTGTATCATCGTGCAAAATTTAAAAATAATCAGAATGTAACACTTGGTTGACGTTCCTTGTAAGAAAATTTTCTTATCTTTATAGTAGCAGAACGACCTAAATAACACCTATATAATGATGATTTAGAGTATAAAATCTGTGCCCTGATCAAAAATTGATAAAAGTCAATTATATATAATATACGTAGATTAAGACTGCAAACCGCAACCCAATTTACTTTAAATAAATTTTGAAAAATTATTTTAAAATATTTTACGTACTAAGCGTTAACTGTATGAGTTAAACAAAATGGCAGCAACCATGATTAGTTATCTCTTATTAGATTAGATTAGTTTTAGATTAGATAGATTAGTTATCTCTTATTTTAAACAATGCACGAAGTCGCCTATTATCGTACACTATTCCAAAGACTTCACCATCGGATGTTGATAATACAGTTTGGTCTTCGATTGGCGCAGGCACAAGGAACTCATGATCTGTTTTAACTTTAATTAGTTTATCGCGAGGAAAGGCGTATCTTCGAATTTCAAATCGCCGTGACGGATTCTACTCGGGAATAAGCCGAATAAATTTAAGTTGTTCCAGTGTATATCTCAGAAAGTAGAAAGCAGAAGGAGTATTATGAGGAGACGGAGACCTTTCACTAAGTAGGGACTGCCTTACTTGATTCAGGAAGATTATTTGAAGTTTGGGCAAAAAAATAGAATTTGAAACTTTGAGGTTAGGTTGAACTGTCACCACAAACACAAACTGATTTCACCAAACTCAGTACTACTTCCATTCTTTCTATATGCAAGCCTACTCGAAGTATTTTCTACATTCTCATCCTAATGAGAAAGCATTTGTTTTATGTAAAAGTTCACTTTGTCGGTTTTCATCAAATCTTCACGTTTTGAGACCGCCTGAGTCAGAAAAAAATATTTTTACGAAGATGTCTGCAGCCTGTAGCCTGTAGTCTGTATACTGTAGCCTGTGGTCTATGGTCTGTAGTTCAAAGCCCGACAAGACTATGGTAAATTTTTTTTTAAATTTGTCGAAAAGTTGAAAATTTAAATTTTGATTATACTAAAAATAAAAAAACTCAAAAGTTCCATTTTACGGCCAATCTACAAATTTGTCATTAATTAATTTCCGATATGATGCACAGTTTTTTTTTTAGTCCTAAAACACAACATTAAAAATAAAAATTAGAGTTTTTGACAAACGGCACAAGCTATGAAAAAATAAATAAACAAACATTGCTTTCGCAAAAATAGCGAAAACTTATTCAAATTTATCATGAATAATTTTTGATAGGAGACGCAGTTTTTGTTTTAATCGTAAAAAATTAAAAGACAAAAGTTGTTTAACTAAAAAGTATATACAAGTTTGTTATATACTACAATAACATTTTATTTACCAAAATTTTGTTCCTAAATTACATGTACATTTAATATAAAAAAATTAGATAACATAATCTAAGAAAGTTCGCATTTTCAACGAAATTGAGTGCGAAGCACGAGATACGAGATGAGAATGTGATCATTAAAGCCGAAGGAGCTCTAACTAAAGGGAATTCACAATCACAAAGTGACATTTGTCGATTCCTGGACCTTTCATTTTGAAAGGCTTGCGTCCAAATGTGGGGCACATAGAAGATGAATAAAATATCGAACGCGAATCGCGAGGCAAATATATTATCTTAATCTATTCTATTTTTATATTGTAGGATTCATTTTAAAAGTCTAGAGGTAGCACCTTGTACGGACACAAAATCTTTTATGGAACACTCCACAAGCAGAAGCATTTGCAAATTATGAACCAGCTCCATTACGAAACCATAATTGCTTTACCAATGCTTTTGATAAGGAATAAGATACTAAAAT
>JAWWLR010029361.1:0-10586 GCA_035041075.1 Acraspis erinacei | reverse complement strand
ACTATTAGCTGAAAATTTCAAATGTGTTTCAGGAAAGTCTTTTTTTAACTTTAAAATTAAGGATCTAGCCAAGTAAGCGTGGCAAATGTATAAGTTATAGTCAAAGATACAAACATCGAAACACGATTTTTTCTGGAAAATGGATTATCCGGTATGAAATAAAAAAACTATATGTTGTGAGGATACTTGGGGCGATTTTGGGCGGAAATTTCAGATTAATTGGATGCTTGAGAAGCAAACAAACATATGTATTTCTGGTTATATTCAAATTGAATATTATTAACAAATTTAGTCTTGCAAAATTTCTAAATATGAAAAAAGTGATACAACAAACTTACCAGCGTTTTGACAAATTGAATCTTTTATATTTTGAACGGAATATAATATTTTTTGCTTTTTTCAGTTTGTTTTAACAAAATCTTTGAATTAACATTGACCACTTGGATTCAATATTATATTTTTGGGAGCAAAAACATTTATTTTGGTATTTAAAAATGCTAAAGACCTCATTTCAATTGATCATTACTATTTTTAAAAATTATTTAATATATTATTCAGATAAGAAAAGTAAAGGATTTTCAACCAAAAAAGATTATTTTTTAGGGTAATTTTCTAATTTTTTTAATATTATAGAAAAAACATTTTTGTGAGATGCTTGAAAAATTTCAAAACGTTTTTAGATGTGTCGAAGAAGCATAATTCTTTTTTAACTTACAGAAGTTTTCCAAACTTTAGAAATAATTTGAGTCACTTTAAGAGATATTTAGGACTTTAAATTTAATAAATTAAGACATTATTAAGATCTTAAAGTTTTTTCAGTAAATTCGAAAAAAGTATTTTGTTTGCTGGAAGCCTACAAACTTCTTGAAAAGTTTTTAAAATTATTTCGGAATTTTTAAAAACTTAGATTTTGTTTTTAATTTTGATAAATCTTTCTAAATTTCAACTTATTTTTAAATATTTTTTAAAACATTTCAATCTTCTAAATATCTTTAAAATTTTTTTCGAAAATTCCCAAAAATTGTCTGTAAAATTTGAAAAATAAAGAAAATTTCCTTTAAACCTTCCACATTCTTTTCTGACAATTTTCAGAATCTTTTTAAAAATTGCCAATTAATTAATACTATTATATAGGATTGCGAATAGATATGCTTCTGGTCCGAAAATGTTAAATTTATTATTCCTTTAATTCTTTATCATTCCTAAATCGTTCCAAATTTTTTGAACTTATCATTTCCTAACGGCGTTTTAAAAACATCAGTTCAGTTACCCTCGAATGGTAACTAGTGTATGAGTATTGTTTTCGCTTGTGCAGCTTCTCTTGTAAAAAAATGTAACGTCTCAAGTTCGTTAGTAAATGACGAATCCAAATTGATTCTTTAGAAACTTCAGATCCTGATATGAACTCCGCCTTGTGAATGATACTGCAACAGTCGACTGCCATTTAGAGTTGGACGATTAGCATTGAACACTATTGCCAGTTTAATAAATTTTTTTTAATATTTGAAGATTCGCTTAAATACTGCTACATGACTATCAGCGAGGTTACTCATGAAACGAATGACTTTTCCCACTGCATATGAAATGCAGTCGGTTTTTAAGTGATTTCTGTTGATTTGGATGCCAATATAGTTATCTCCGTCACCTTCAGTAACTTATAAACTTTCTGCAAGAATAAAACAGAGGGATCAACTTTGCTTTGAAGAAGATGAAGTTCCTTCAAACAGTTTGTAAATTCCGTATTCCAAAACCTTGACGGCTGTTTTAATCCATACAAAACTCTTATCAAATTAACAACAAATATTCCTTTGATAAGCCCCCAGACCTTCCGGAACTTCCATAAATACATTTTTCAAGATACTATTCAGAAAAGCAGATTTATTGCCGAATGAAACTATTTCTATGTCATCGATTGCCGCTAGCACTAATACGGCACGTATCGAATCGCATCGCACTACTGGGGCAAATGTTTCCTTGTAGTATATACCCTCAATTTATGAGTACCCTGTTGCTATAAGACACGCTTTCACTCAAACCTCGTCACTTCAGGTGCAAATTTTAATTTCAACAATCAATTGCATCAAAAACCTAAACGACTTTCTGGAAAAGGCATCAAATCAGCTATTTCGGTTTCTTCTAATGAACATAATTCTTGTTCGACTGCTCATTTTCACACTTCAGTATTTTATAACTCAAGCGCCTCTGGATATGCATGAGACTCTATTGATGACTGGCTTCATGTTCATTCGAAGATTTGATCGAGGGTTGACCGCTTCAGAAATATTATTTAATACGAGTGCTTCATTTACTACTTATAGATTGCATTCCTTTTTTCTCAATGATATCTTACTCATTAGTGGTTTGAAAATTATTAGATTGCGTTTTCATTTCTTTTTGATTGGTTTCTTGCTCCTTATTGCAACGTAAGTCTATCATTGCCTTTTTAAAACCATTACCACTTTTTAGAATGCAGAAGTGGGACGATGGTCGTGGGGGCTAAAGCGTAGGCTTTAGGCCCGATCTGTCGGCTTCCGGGTTCGATTGCCGTCTCGCACTCTGGAAGAGCCTCGGTGGCCCCAGCGATGAACACTAGCCTAGCAAGGGAGTTGTTCATCTCCGGAGAGTCGTGGGACCGGTACTTCTAGAGAAGAAGCTTCTCTAAGTACTTAAGGATGTTGCTCTTGGTGGTTCGCAACCCACTTTAAACTGTAGGTCCCCCTCTCGCCACCAAGTAAGTGTGTGGGGGTGTGTAAAGGAAGAAGGAAGAAGGTGCAAGAAAAATGTAAACCCTTAGGGGACACATTAGAAGCTTCCATTCCACTTTTTTGAATATAAAGGTTAGCCTTTAAGTCATAAATCTGATTGGATTTGTTTTCTTTATCAAAATGAAAATCACAGCTAACCACAAACATCACAGCCAACCACAGACATAAGCAAGGACCGGCTTGGGTTAACGGTAAGGCTCTGTACTTCCTCAAGTCACGGTCATTTTTCACGTAACTTTCAACGACAAATCCACTTGTGACCTTCAATTTCACCTCGGACTTGACCTTGAAGGTAATTTCAAGGTTAAATTTGTGTTCTTTACATTTAGCGTTACCCAGGAAAAACGAAGTGGAAATAGTAAAATCTGTTCCCTTCGGGGTGCTAGATTTACATGAGTCCGCTCACCTCGCACAAACAGGTTGCTGGATTTGTGTTAGTACCCTGGCCCCTCCAGCACACCAAAGGGAACAGATTTTAATATGTAAGAACACAAATTTGACCTTTAAATTACCTTAAAGATCAATTTCATGGTCAAATTGAAGATCACCATTGGACTTATCGCTCAAAGTTACTCAAATGATGACCTTGATCTGAGAAAATACAGAACCGGCCCGTTAACCCGAGCCGGACCTTGTTTAAATTAATCCTCGTAGTACCAGGTGGGGTCTAATTCAGATTTCTTCTATGTCACCTAAAAGCCGCTATTTTTCAAATCCGATTCCTGCAGTCTTGGAGTTGATCTACTTAAAATGTTTTAACCATTCACGACGATTGTAACATCTATAGCCTTTTTAAAGACCAAATTAATAAATTTGCATCACTTTAACAGAGTAAATATTACATACAATGCAATGTTCGGAATTCAACTTGGAATAATTTCAAAAAGGCGAAAAAATAAACAAAAATTGCATAATTTATTAGAGCGATACACAAAAAAATGTTACCCAAGCGAAAGAGACGTTCCTCGTTCCCACGCACGCTCTACCCTACAACTAATTAAACACAGGGTCGGAACCGACCCCACCTGGCACTATAAGGCTTAAAATCAACATCAGCTGACCTGTAAAATCACACCTGACCTGTGACCTGAGTACATATTCAAACGTAAAATTTTTTGCTTTTTCGTTTACAGATGTCAAAAATAGGGGTACCCATTTAAAAACACCAAGTTGACACTGACATCAATTTGAAAGTCATGGTCAAGGTCAAATTGTAGGTCACTATTCAATTTATCGTTGAAAGTTAGTCTAAGAATGAACTTGACCCATTTGAATAGTATTTTATCTGGACGGTTCTTTAGAAGTTTCCAGACTTTTTGGACACCTTGTATATGACTGTTCAAAATGTTTCTGTCTAGAGACTAGTTTTAAGGTTCTCACTTATCAACACGGTTCTGCCCACATATTGAATATTTTGGTTTTCTCGTTCGGTTTTGCGAATCAATGGTTTTTAAGAAGTGTTTTAACATCATTGTTTACGGACTCAGTCCCACTTTCTTAACGTAATAAGTTCACTCATCTTCCCGAAGTTTTTTGTGCTACGGAGAGGAATTCCTTTAACTTGAGAAAAACTTCGTATTTTTTGTGATCAAGTACGTGTCGGAAACCTGTGGCCTATTCGTTGAATGTTACAAAGAATCTAAAACCTCTATTTGTCGTTCTTGTACATCGGAATGTATCCATTCACAAGGTTGTAAATTTCTTGTATGTTGTAGGTGTTGGAGAATTTGCATGGTAAAAATTCTCGCGGCGTTACCTCTTTCTAATACGTAGACGTAGCGACGCCAGTAGAGTCTTCTTTAGTTTTCTTTAAAATCTGGAAGCAACAAAACATTTTCCATCCTTTGAGGCTGCCACTGATTCTTTGTCCATGTCTCTACGAACACTTTCCGTATTGCGTAAATGGTTAGTTTGTAATCATCCGCAACAAGCAACTATATGTATTGAATTTCAACAAAAGCATAGAACCATTCTCTTCTCGAAATCATGCGTTTTGAAGCACCCGGATGAGCCATCCAGATTTCTACGTCATTGGCAACTTTTATATCCGAAACTAGATTTTAGAGAATAACTTAAGCGGATTTTGAGCTGGTTCAACAATTTTCATTGTTATTTCTCTTTTTCGGACACTTTCATACCCATTATTCCATCTGCCCACAACGAAACATCGCATAACCAATTTCTTTTTCGCAATCTCGAAGATTACCTTTCGTGAAGGACGATGGTGTTTTAGCATCTTTGCACTAAATTCACCCACGAAAATGTCAGCTTTATCATGTAGATTCAACGGATTTTCCTCAAGTTTTAACCTTTCCAGTAAACTGTTAAGGACGGGACCCTCTTTCATGTTGTACCAGGCCGGTTTTAAGTTTTAGAAATGCGGCGTCAAATTGCTTACAATGCTAGATATTTTGATTTTTTCTGAAAAATATTCTCCTGAGTTCTCTATTTCCACTGCAAGCTGCATAACCGTAGAGACATGTGCGGTAAAAGTATCGGCGTCTTTCATTCCTAGGGTGACGTATTCTTCGCATAGTGTCATTACGAAAACCTCGCTCTTTATTCCGTGAATAGCCATCAAAGAATCCAAAATTTCTTTCGAAGATTTTGCATTGACAATAATTTGTGCTTGGTCCGGTTCCAGGGCCGCTTGTAGGATGTATCTCCAGTTTCTTTTTAGTTCCATCGACTACGCCAAGAAGTAAATAACTACGATGAATGAATGCCTCTGCCAGACTCATTTCGAGCAGCAAACGGCATGCGCTCGAAGTACGTTGTTCACTTTCTGAAAAAAACACTTATACAAGGCCAACGAGGCTTACACTAGATTTACATGAATCACATTGTAAAAAAATCTAGCGTTTCCTGGGTCCATAACGTGTTGAATTTTTTTATAGAAATAAGCAAGGTGTGCGTGCAAGATATAGTTCAACATCATGTATTATATATGAAAGCAGGAATAACAAATTACATTTATCAACTAAACGAAGGCAATTAGCTCAGGGTTTCGAATATAACTATCTTTTTTTAATACAATAAGCTTAACCACCATAAAGGCCACGTCAGGTGAACACTAGAAGGTTCGAATTTTAGATTTGTAATCTTGACACTACTTATATGGGTAGCTTGAGTCAGCAATAAACCAAGTGTGGACCAGAAGTTTACATAACCTTACAATTTCTCATAATTCTGATGCTTGCAGAATCTGTTTTTAAATAGCAAAAGGAAATAAGAGTGTTAAGAAATATCTTTATTTTTTTACTTTCAAAACGTAAGATTATTTGATTTGTCATTTCATTACGAGTTTTTTTGCTTCGTGTTTATATATTATTAGTGATGTAAACTTATTTCCCGTAAAATAAAATTCACAATCATTATTTGTATTGCTTTGTTAATTGAAAAAGAAATCGTTAGATAAAATTAAAAAAGTTTCCAAACGATTACCTAAAGTTTCAAAAAAGAATGTGGAAGATTTTAAACCAAAGGTTTTACTTTTGCAAGATTACAAAATGTTTAGAAAAAATTTGTGATCTTAAGATATATTTAGAAATTAAAACAAACAAGAAATAAAGTAATTTCTAACCTAAAAAGCTAAAAGAATCTAAAATAAAATAAACATTTCGAAAAAAATTGATATGCTTAAAAAAATGCTGAAAGATTTCAAGAGTATAGAAAACCTGTATTAAGATTTACGGCGAAATTTTAAATGGCTTATTATATTGATGAATTAATTTCAAGCAAATTTTTTCTAAAAAATCCAATCAATTCGAAAGCTGTAAAAAATTTTCAAAATATAATCCTGAAAACTTAAAGGCAATTTTTTTAAGTATGCAGATTTTTTCGTAATTTGAGAAAAATTACGCTTAAATTTGAAAGGCATTTAGAAGGGTAGGACTCTGGACCCTGTAAATTTCCGGATAATAAAATTTGCGAACTGGAAATTTTGCAAATGGAATAAAATTTGAAAATTCCCCGATAATATAATTATCAACAGGGAATTGTCGAATTGTAAAATATTTAAACTAGAAAATTCCCGAATCATAAAATCATCGAATTTATCAAATTAATTATACTATTCTAATTAGAATGATGCTATAATTAATCAGGAATTTTATGGTTCTGGAACTTTTCAAGTTCGGTAATATTATGACATTTTTAATGAGACTTATTCGCAAATTTTATTCTTCCGAAAAATTTGATTATTCGAAAATTTTATTCTTTTCGAATTTAACAAATTCCGGAATTTCATTATCCGCAGATATTTTAAGTCTGGAACATAACACTTCGGGAATCTTATATTTTGGGAATTTTAATTTTAAGGAATTTTTTAATTCGGAAATTTTTTATTCGTAAATATTCTTGTTCGGTAAATTCGAATCCGGAAATTTATTTATTCGGCAATCTTATAATTCGGGAATTTTATAATTCGGAAAATGTAATTATTCAGAGATCTTATTCATCTGGAATTTTTCGATTTTGGAATTTTGTTCGTAAATAATCTTATTGCTCCGAAATTTTCTAATTCTGGCATTCAATTATTCGGGAATCTTATAATTCTAGAATTTTATTTTCGGTAATTTTCATATTCAGGAATTTTATATTTGGTAATTTTATTATTCTGTCATTTTTAAATGTAAGAATTTAATTACTCGGAAATCTTAAATTGCGGGAATTGTATCATTTGAATAATGTAGTTATTTGGAAATTTAAATATTCTGGAATATTCCAATTCCTGAATTTTATTATTCGGAAATCTTATCATTCGGAAACTTTCTAATTCTGGAATTTAATAATTCGGGAAACTTATAATTCGGGAATTTTACAGTTCGGGAATTCAATATTCGGGCCGTGCATATATTATAGCACACGTTTTTCGTTTTTTTATATCGTTGATGCCTTTCGGATTCAAAGCCATTTTATTTTCCAATTGGGGAATAATTTTATCATTCGAAAATTTCTTAATTCAGGAATTTTCCAATATGGGAATATAATCATTTAAAAATTTTATTATTCTGGAATTTTCCAATTCGGGAATATCATTATTTGAAAATTTTATTTTTCGTTAATTTTCCAATCACGGAGTTCAATTATTCGGGAATCTTATATTTCGAGCATTTTATAATTTAGGAATTTTACATTTGGGGAATTTAATTTTTCAGAAATCTTATAATTCAGGAATTTTCGAAGTTGTGAGTTTTATTATTCAGAAATATTATTACTACTATATTTACCAATTCGAGAATTTAATTATTCAGGAATCTTCTAATAAGGAAACTTTTTCCCGAAAAATCCTTCAATTCGGGAATTTTATTATTCGTAAATAACTTATTTTATTTAATTTAGTATTTTATTTTAAAACAATCTAAAAGAAAGTTGAGGTCTTGCATATGATCTACAGAAATGAACTAATTTTGTTTATTTACCATTGTTATCAG
Organism: Acraspis erinacei; assembly: GCA_035041075.1. Taxonomy (NCBI): domain Eukaryota; kingdom Metazoa; phylum Arthropoda; class Insecta; order Hymenoptera; family Cynipidae; genus Acraspis; species Acraspis erinacei. The sequence goes on along the minus strand of JAWWLR010029361.1, from coordinate 2,386 downwards.
GATAATTGTATTGACTGCCCCAGCTGTCAGGTTGTCGGGGACTAAATTCTGTAAAAACATAATAGAAACTTATAACGTTAAATAAGACAGAAATTTCGCTTAATGGTTGTGGCAGATGCTAATATGCTGAACAGATAGCATAAGTATAAGCAGCACCATGATACGTATTAAAAAATAACACCCTGAAGGTCTAAATCCCATAAGAATAATTGTTTCCACTATTATTGGTCGTCTATAAAAATTATCTGCCTTTTTTTTACAATTTTAAATAATTTTAACGAATGAAACGATTCAAATTTTACAGAGAGCTTATCCCTTGTAAGAAAATTAAGTCATGTAGTATCCATCTTAAACATGTTCTACTGTCTTTAGATATAATTTCAATGTTCAATAACAGTCTTATACCTAATGTTGTGAGCTGTGTGGTTTTAAGACCATTTTAAATTTTGGTAGCTTCTTTTACAAACAGAGAAAGGCTTAGCTATGGGTTTCCCCCTGTCACCTGCATCTCCCAATTTAGTTATGAAAAAATTCGAATCTCATTGTCCCCAAAATGTCCCCTTTTTACTTCTTTTTTCTTTCGTTACTTAGACGATTTTATCAGAGCTGTTGCTAGAGATAAATTGCATATACTCCTTGAAAAATTTAATTCTGACGATCTCAATATTAAATTTACTATTGAAGATGAAGAAAATTCAAAAATTAGTTTTTTAGACACTCTTGTTATTAGATCTCATGGTTTTGTAAGAATTGCTTGGTAAAAAGGCCACTTGCCTTTTTACAGAATTCTTAGAATTTCAGATCCAGAATTTAGAATTGAAAACATTAATTTAATCAGACATACTTTAAAAGATAACGGTTTCGCAAGCTATTTAAATAACAACTGTTTAAAGAAAGAAGCTTTCCGATTATATAACACTGAATTTGATTATAAATTTAATAAAAAACATATATTATGTTGATTTCACAGTTTGCTCTTACCTAAAAGGTTTATCGAAAAAAATGGAACAATTTCTAAAGAAAGAAATAATCAAGAGCATTTACAAGCCAACTAATAGCACTTACAATTTTTTTTAACAATCTTAAAGCCTCACTTCCAAAAACAAATGTCCGTAGTTGTTCATAAATACAATTGCACCGTCTGACCCTTTTCTTATGTGAGTGAGACTGGTAGACCTATAGAAACCCGTAGACGTGAACACATATATTCTATCTCGCGTCAGGCAGCAGTTGTTCATACTGCTCTCACGAAATATTATATTGACACAAGCTATAATTTTTATTAAGACAATTTTGAAAGTTTAACAATGGAGAACAATAGAACTCGTAGAAAAATAATTGCAAAACTTTTTTATCAACAAAGTACCAAATCCTGTTAATCTAAGATATGAATATAATTTATTTCCTGACGTATACGAACCTCTTACAAGATTTTAATTTTCGCTTTTGATGAAGTTTTATCCTATTTTATCGACTCTTACGTCACATTCTGTTTTTCTTGTTTTTAGTTTTCGTGTCTCACTTACAGTTGTTCAGTCAGTCGTCTTCGTGGCAAAAGTGATGTCGGGCTTTTGCCCTTTGTTATTTATTTTCTTGTTTTGTATGTTTTTTAATGCTTAGTTATTCTACAACATGTTTTATTGTGTTTCTGTGACTTTTTTACTCCTACTTTGACTGTTTACTTCGATTTTTTAACTTATACCACACGGGGAGAAGTTAGGTAAAACCGTCGCGTTGACCGTGAGTGATTTGTTGCACTTCGGTTTGGTGTGGCGTCTACTTCAGATTTGGTTCACTGTTTACCCTAAACTGACGTAGATCAGTCGCTCCGAAACGGTGGTGCTATATTTTCCTAAACTGCGCATGCGCGGAAGTGTACCGAAAGTGCCGCGTTTGCAGAACGGGTCGACTATATTGTTTGATAAACGCTTCGGTCTGTTAGTAATCTATTAGTTTTAGTTGAACTTATGTCAGAATCGTTAGGAGCAGGGCATATGTTTGAGTGTTCGGCTACCTGAGATAGGTGCGAGAGAGCAGAAGTTGCGTAGAACGCGGAATGTAGTCAGTTCAGACCAGACGTCAACGTGAAACACAAAAGGACTCGAGTTGGCTAAAGTCATACGGACGTTAGGGAAACGCGATTTTCCCAAAAGGCACAATCGGTGCGATTACGAATTTGTTTCGAAGCTGTGTTCATGAACTTGTATTTCCATTTCACAAAAATATATCCTATCTATAATTTTATTACGATGAGTTTCGTTGATTTCAGTCCCGGAAATTTATAGACTAGTGGAAAAGTTTATAAGAGGTCTGTTCGGGGTAATAGTTCTCCCGAATTAGCGGAGAAGTTCTACTAAATAGAAGCGGCGCTATTGACTGCGATTTG
>JAWWLR010029350.1:0-10586 GCA_035041075.1 Acraspis erinacei | reverse complement strand
CTCCATATTTTACTAGAGAAGTGATGCCCGAGGAAGACATGCCCGTTTTTGCCATAGCTTTCCGGAGGAAGTGAGGCCCGGGGAAGACACCCCTTTTTTGGCCACCCTCTCTCGATCTCCATATTTCACTAGGGAAGTGATGCCCGGGGAAGACATGCCCGTTTTTGCCACCCTCTCTCGATCTCCATATTTCACTATGGAAGTGATGCCCGAGGAAGACATGCCCGTTTTTGCCATAGCCTTCCGGGGGAAGTGAGGCCCGGGGGAGACTTGCACGTCTTTGCCAAAATCTCTCGATCTCAATATTTCCCTGGCATTTTTTTTCAACTTTTTTCGTTTTAATTTTCTACATTCTCATCATATATGATTGAGAAAGTCTTAATTCATTTCTCAGGTTTTCAAGGTATCTTCCCGTTTTGATACCCTGTCAAGCCGAAAATAAAGTTTTGGCGACTTTGACTGTCTGTTAGCCGGTCTTTTTGTCTGTCCGTTCTTCCATAAACACGATGACTCTAAAAAATGAGGGAATAAAATCTAGGTTCAATTCATTTTATTTGGGTCCTAAATGAAACAAAAAATGTGTTAAGCAACATGCCTTTTCCATCCGTTTTGAATTTATCCATCGGAAATATTATCAAAAAATCGAATATTCCATTTTTACGCCAAACGACGACAAATTCGTAAAAAAAGTTTATGAAAAGAATAGAAGATTGCTAAATTATATATAATTGTTGTCTCAAACATTTTTTGATAGTATTTGTAATTTAAGCTTTATCGTAAATACTGGGGAAAATTCCAGAGTAAACATTTTGAACTAAGAGATGTAAAATAGGGAGAGGTCATCGAGAGAAATAATCGCATTGCGAAAGTCTTAAAAAAATTGTAACCCATTTTATGATAGTTCTAGTCATTTTTGTTTTATTTTTGAAAATATTGTGAAAAACTCCAAAATGCAGATTCTTAACAAAACGACGAAAAGTACGCGAAAACCTTTTGATAAGCAATTGTAGCTTTTAGAAAGTCATACAAAAGTTGTTTCAACAATTTTATGAGAGGAATTGTGTTTTTAGTTTTGTTTATCAAATAAATATTTACAAAATCGAAAATTTAAAGTTTGCGCCAAACGACGCAAAATTTAATAATTCCAATATTATGCCAAAATAACTGGGATATGTAAAAAGTAGTTTTTCAAATTGCAAAATGTAAGCTTTTATCCGAACAGGAATTAGAAGCCGTTCCATTTCATTTAATTTCAGCATTTTATATTACTAAATGGAATTAAAACTAATTAAAATTAAATCAAACCAAGAAAATTGGCGCATCGATTATTGGACAATTTACCTAATTTTAAATGAGATAAATTTGCATGTTTTTCAAGAATAGTTTAATCTTGAAGATTAAAAATTGAAAATTCTTCCGGAACGCAATTTAAGAAAACCGAAAATGAAGATTATAATTGAAGTATGAAAAGGACAACCACGATAAAACACAAATCAGTTATAAGATCATGCACGTTCAATAAAAAATAACATTTCAAAAGAAACAGTTGCATTTTCAACCTAGAAAATGATTCTTCTACCAACATAATAAAAAATTTCACTTAAATATATCATATTCAAATAAGAAAGATAAGTTTTCAACAATAAATGGAATTTAATTTCATTTTAAGGTAGAATCATGTTTTCAAGCGCATAAAATAAATATTTAACGAAATAGTTAAATCTTCAACCAAGCTGATGAATTTGCAACCGAAAATATTCAATGTCTATACAAAACAAATTTGACAAAAGGGATTAGTTAAATTTGTAGTTGATAAGATTCATTTTAATTTAAAAAATATAATTTTGAAGCAAGAAATAGAATTTCAACCAAAAAGATTAAAATTCTACCAAAGTAGAATAATTTGTAATAAAATACATGCATTGTTAACAATATATTTTTATTTTATATTGCATTTTCAACTTAATAGATGATCTTTCAACTAAAAAGGTTAACTTGCTCTCAGGAAGACAAATTTTCATAAAATTGATTAATTTTTAAGTCGTAAACATCATTTTTCAACCAAAAATAGAATGAACTCATTTTCAGTATTAAAATTTCAATAAAAAACTTGAATTTTCCAACAAATAGATTAACTCCATATAAAAAAATCGATAAAAAATGAATTTAGATTGTTAGTTTAAAGAATTATTTTTCTCTTGCAAAAAAAGGAAATTTCAACTAAAAAAAAAATAAATTTTTACCAAAAATAGATAAATTTAAAAAAATAGATGATTTTCGATTAAAAAATATAAATCTAAAGCAAAGAAAGAGAATAGCATAATTTTTAGTTAAATAAAGAAGTCTTTAAGCAAAAAAATTAAGAAAGATTTCTTTTTTTAACCAAAAAAATGAATTTTCTATTCAAATGTTTAAATTCTAATATAAAAAATTTAAAAAGAAAATCATTTATGTTTTATTTTAAAAAAATTAGTTTTTAATGAAAAAAACTATTATTCAAGCAAAAAAATACATTTTCAACAAAAAATATTGATTTTGTATCAAAAATGAATAATTTTTAACAAAATAAATGAATTTTCAACCGAATATTTTAATATTTATTAAAATTTTCAACCTCTAATAGTTTGATTTTCAACGAAAAAAGTGAATTAGTCAATACATAAGACAAAGTTTTAACAAAATACATAAATTTTAAAATAAACAATATAATTTTCAACTGAAGAAGATTAATGTTCAGATAAACATGATATAATTAACTTTTTAGTCGAAAAAATAATTTAAAATAAAAAAACAAATTTTCAATTCAAGCCTATTAATTTCAAACCAACAAGATTAATTCATCAGTTAATCAAATAATTTTTAAACACATTTAAGAAGATGGTTTACATCACAAGAACACAAAGAAGATTTTTTTAACTAAACTTACCATTTTTCAATCAAACTATGCAAAACGCGACAAAACGCAAATTAACTGAAATTGTGCATAAAAAATAGCTATCATTTTTTTGTCAATCACTTCATTACAGGATATATATATATATATATATATATATATATATATATATTATGTTTTTTATGAAAAAAAGCATTAAAAGTAAAAAAGTCGATTTTTGTACGAACGATATAAGCTGAGAAAAAAAATTCAACGAAAAATGATCGACCGAAACTGATCTAGAAATTTGCTTTTAATCATTATGCAATGGAATGTTTAGTGTCGGTTTTAATCGTAACAAATGAAGTTAAAAATTAAAAATTAAATTTTTGAACAAATTACACAAGCTATAGAAAAAAAGAATACACAAAACTCGGTCTTCCAAAAAAGAGGAATGTCATCAAAATTGCTCATGAATAATTATTCTATGGAACTTGTAGTTTTTCTTTTAATCGTAAAAAAATAACATTACAACTAAAAAAATTTATTTGTTGAAAAATGACAGAATGACGAAAAAAGTAAATAAACAAAAATTTTTCACCCAAAAAGGATCTAATAATATTTTTAGACAGAACGAGTACATTTTCTTTTACTCGTATCAAAGAAGATTAAACAAAAGAAGAAATCTTTTTAAAAACAACATAAGAGATAAAAAAATTTGTTATAAACTCTTGGTATGGAAATATATTAAAATTTAAAAACAAAATAATTTTTGTTGGAAAATAGAACATTTGCATCTTTCGTATTGAAAGAAATTCTTTTTCATCTCATACATAACAAAATAGCTCATTGCTCATCGTGAGTGTGCATTTTACCTGTCATATACGCAAAGAAAAAATCAATATGCGTGTTTAGCCTATTTTCAAGTTTCAAGAAATTGAAATCTCATTGCTTAGAATAAAGTTCAATGTATTGAGCAGTCACGTTCTTTTTTTAGGCTTGTTGCTTTCTCACGTTTTTTATTTATGTACAATAAATAACCGAAATAAATAAATAAGAATATTATCTCTAAAAAATGGAAAGGTTGCATAATATGTTGTACATTTTGTCTTGGTTTTCATGCTTATTTCGTATATTTTTAAAATTTTTTTTTAAAGAATTTTTAATAAGTCTTTGCTATCCTTCGAAATAATTACTTTTTCCCCCCTATTTTTAAGAAACTACCCCTTTTTGCCCTTTTTCTCCTGTTTTGTCTAAACATTAACTAAATTAATAGAAATTAATAAAAAAATCTAAATATTTTTGTTTGGAAGTTCATTCTTTCAATTGAGAAGTGTACTTTCATATTTTTGATAAGGAATTAATATCGTACAAAATCTATATAATGATTGAAAATTGATGTATGTATTTTGCTTAAAATTCGTCTCTTTTCGCAGAGAATTAATTTTCTTACATATTTTTGGTTGAATGTTGAAGAATTCTGTTTGAAAGTAGTTTTTTGTCAGAAATGGATTTCTGTTCTTGTAATATAAACTATTTCGTTGAAAAATTGTGGCATTTCCTATTGAATTAATTTTCGCAGCTGAAAAATTAATTACACAATTTTTAGTTCAAAATTCAAATATTTGGTTTCAACATTTTTTATTTTGTGTAAAATGCAATTGTTTTACATTTAAATAAAAATAATTATTAGTTAAAATATTAACTACTATATATATATATATATATATATATATATATATATATATATCGTTGCGAATTAATTTTTTTTTTTTTGATTCACGAAAACGAATTTTCAAGAAGTGCTGCAACTTTTACCATCGCAGTTCAGTTTTTAATTGATTGATATCTGTTTCAACAAAATTGTTTGAAAAAATTGTTTGAACTGAATTTTGATCTAAAAAAGATTTCAGTTTGACGTTTCAGCACCAAATCTGTGTCTTGAACGAGAAGTAAATGTTCTTGGCCAACAAAATTAATTTTCAATAAGAAATCAAATTTTTAACTAAATAAATAAAATATCAACGAAACAGATTAATATTCCACCAAAATAGAATAATTTATAACAAACGACATGGATTTTCTACAAGATATTTTTATTGTGAATGGAATATTTCAACCTAGCAGTTGAAATTTCAACCAAAAAGGTCAATTTTCCACAAAAAAATACAACGTTTCAAAAAATGGATGAATTTTTAACAGAAAGAGATCAATCTTTAACAAAAAATTGAATAGAGAATTTTCGGTTAGAGAAATAAGGTTTCAAGCAAATAAAACATACTTTCAATGAATTAATTAAATTTTCTACTACATTTTCTACTTACAACCAAACAGATTAATTTTGGGTCAAAAATGAATAATTTTTAATAGTGTACATGAATTTCCAATCAAATAGTCGATTTTTCAACTGAATGAGATAGATTTTCAGTCAAACATATGAGAGTTAAAATTTCAGTTAATAACTTTTTTTGAATTGAACAATGTAGTTAAGTTTTCATGAAGAAAAAAGAAGATTTTTCCACTAAAATAATCATTTTGCGGTAGATCTATGCAAAATGGGAGAGAGAAAAAACAAAAATTGTGCATCGAAAAAATATCTACAATCATATTATCAATAAAGTTTTCATAATATACGTAGCTATTGTTTTATTCGTAAAAAACAAACAAGCTATTGAAAAAATAATAATGAATTAAAAGTTATTTACGCAGAAAAGAGCTATAAATTTGTGATTAATAATATTTTAGTGGAATGCGTAGTTTTGATTTTAATCGTTAAAAATAATGGTATTAAAATAAAAAAAAGGCTGTTGTAGGAATAACACAAGTTATGACAAAAATCTATAGGCAATAACTTTTTTACTGAAGAAAAGAGTCTACAATTTTTCTACTATTGTTAACCTTCATTATTTATAAAGATACATACGTTGTTAGTTTAATTTTTTTTAAGTTAATGATGAAAAGAAAATTCTATACATATTAGATCCAGTGCATTTTTTCCGCAAAAGAAGATAAATATTGTGCTTTTCAATTTGAAATATTTATCACAAATATAAATGTTAATTATTGACAGTATTATGCAGTAAGGTGAAACTATGGTGCTATTTCAATACATGTCAAATTTCATACAAATTTTCTAAAGAAAAGAGGTTGAAAATTGTATATCTGTAGTCTGAAATTATCTATAACAAAGCTAAATGTTACGTGTTCACGAACTGAAAAAAGTACGAAAATAATGCATCTTCTTCAAACTTGATCATAATAACAAATTTGTATAAGCAACAAATTCTCTGTCTTATTCGTATGCTCAAATTACAATTCGAGTTTATTTCAAATATATTTTTGATGAGTAAAGTTAAAAAACGAAACATTTTTCTCAAAACTTTACTTTTTTACATTAAGAAACTAAATTTATTTTTTATTTTTTTATATTTTTAAACAAAATTTTGAAAATATTTTAACCCTTGTGAAGAATTCATCGTTTTATCAAAATATGTTTGGTTTAAAGTCCATTCTTTTGAATTGAAAATTTTACGTAGATTTTTACTTTTCGTTTATGACTCATATTTTGGCATTGAAATCTCAAACTGAAATCTTTTTTGGATTCCCAATTCTAATTTTTTCTTGAAAGTTTTCTTTTATTTAAAAATTCATCTAGTTTTTGTAGACACTTCATATTTTTTGAGAAATCATTTATTTTTTTAGATTGATATTTGTAGTTGAAGATTCATCTCTTTGATTGAAAGTTGAACTATTTTATTGAAAAATTATATTTGTTAATTTAAAATTCATCTGCGTCGGTGGGCGTTAAACTAATGATTAGAAATTTATTGTTTTGAATGAAGGTTTATCTCTTTGTTTGAGAATTTCACTATTTAAATATTTTTTCGTTTTAGTTTTGCTTAAATATAAACGGGATTAATAGAAGCAAATAAACAATTCCAACTATTCTAGTATAAAAGTTCATTTTTCTTAATTGAAAATTGTACTCTCATATTTTTGGAACGGAATTAATACCGTAAAAAACTCTAATATTTGTTTGAAAATTCATGTATGTATTTTGTTGAAAGCTTGTCTATTTCTCAGAAAATTAATATTGTTGTATTAAAATATATCTTTTTCGTTGAATGCTGAACACTTCTGTTAAAAAATGATTTTTTCTCGAAAAAATCATTTCTTTTGTATTTCGTATTTTGTTGGAAAAATTCTTTCTTTTCTTTCTAAATTAATTTCCATAGCTAAAAAATTAATTATACAATTTTTAGTTCCAAATTCCAATTTGCTTGACAATCTAAAATCTGTTCATAAATGATTAAACTAACACCATGAATTTTTTTCAGATTTTACCTATTATTTTTTCAATAAAACACTATGCTTCAGAGTTCACTGTCTTTTAAAGCTGCCAAATTTCCTTTCTTTTTATCAGATTTTCAGATCTATAAGCTGCAACCATTTTTTTGTAATATTACTTTTCGGCTCGAAAAACCGACATTCGATCCGCGCTCCGGTCGGATCGGTTTTTTCGATTCGATCGGCGCGTCGACATTCAATACTACCTTCGAATCGGTTTCTCGATTCGATTGGCCCGTGCGTCGGAAAATCCCACATTGTATGTGCCTTAGATTGAATCAGCTATTTACCGTTTACATATTTCTATCAATTAGGTGACCATAGTCCATCAATAAACCGAAACAACTCGTTAGTTCCTATGAATTAATTAATGAAAAATCAAATTGTGAAAATAGATTAAAGAATTATGAAATATAATTTTTCTTTAATTGAATAACTTTTTCAATTCTAAAAAATGTATATGTCTACAAAATAAAGATTTTTTTTTTAATTGGGGGTTGGGGTTTTTTCTTAAATCTCATAAATTTCCTACTGATAGTCCATCGGATGATTATTAATTTCCCAAAACATTACCCAGAAAAGACCTATTTTCAAGGTTTAGTGTAAACATCGCAATAAACATTATTTTGCGGGCCGCCGTACATTACACGCCATTCCTAGAGAGTGAAACATTTTCTTGGTCATGTCACATGACACCAAAAAAAATCACTCTCCAGGATTGGCGTGTAACAATGTGCGTTGACCAGAAAAATAATGTTTATTACTATGTTAACGCTAAACTTTAGGGTGGTAATTTTTATAAAATTATAGGTTTTACAGTTTTAAGTAGCTGGTTATTAGAATGGAGTGTAGATTCTATGTGATCATGAAATGTAAGTAAGCGCCGTATCCGTAAGTTTATAGGTTATGTTTTTTATTTGCGAATGTTTTAGATTCTCTGTAAAAAAATTTTGTTCCATAAAATGTTATATGTTCTTCAAATAAACAATGGGAAGGAGAAAAAATTGTTTATCCTGAAGAGGCTCCACGTCGTGGAGCGAAAGCTTGTTTCTTCAAATAAAACTCGGATCAGTAGATCAAAAAATTTAACATCTTCGTGTATTTAACATTGAATTTTTTAAATTTGAGTTTTGAATTTTCTTTCATTTTCAAAAGTTGAAAATTCAACTTTTAAAAAATAAACGTTTGACAGTTCCATTTTAAATTTTCTTCAATTTTCTACAGTTGAATTTTGTATTCAAAACAAGTGACAAGAATGGTTTCTTCGGCTTAACAAATTCTCTTGGACACGATGATTTCCATCGATGCTGAACCTCCGTGCTTTGTCTGCTGACGGAACACACTCAAAAAGCGAGCAGAGCGCACTTCTTTCCGTTAAGCTAACCTATATTTCTGTTACTATTTAGGAATTTTACGAAAATATTCGCAATTTTCAGAAACTGCTTCTGAAGTTAAAAAAAATTTAGTTGATTTACTATAAAAGCTACTGAATTTCGTTTTCAGACACCTAATTTCGTAAATTTCAGTTTTAGACGTACTCTGCGAGCATTGTGTCAATTTTCATTATCATTTATACATACAAAAAATATTTATTAGCTTAAAATGAAAATTAAAAATAATTAGCTTAAAATTAATCCTTACGAACTAACATTGGTCCACACCTTAATACTACCTTAATTCCTTTAGGATATTTAAATAAATAGTGAAAAACCAAATCCACATAAGTAATAATAATTTATAAAATAGATGATTTGTTAAAAACGGGAAATCATCAATTTATTTAATTTTTAAATTGGTTTTCGTTCAAAAAATCAGATGTCTTGCAAAACAGTTTTTCTACGATTTTCGGAACTAAATAATATTGCTGATGATCTAATTTTAAATAAAAACATTGTTTTGAATTTTTTTAAATGCTACTGTTTCCATAATTGAAAGTAAATTCTTCTATGAGTGAAATCGTTAAAACATTTTTTTAAGAAAAACTCTTTTAGACAATTGTATTTAACGATTATTTACTTGTTTTTATATTTGAAAAAATGGGTTAACGTTTTGCGTGGAAAAATCCATGATTTCTTAAAATTTAACCATTTAAAAAAAATTAAGAATAAGCGAAGTGACAGTAAGATAATATTTAATAACAAAACATATTGGGTGAAACTGCACAGAATGTGGATCACCTTCGGTTTCGTTTAAACGGAAAGTTTGTCCATTCTTTCATGCTGAACACGAATCTAGCCATAGAAATTGTTGTTCTCTCACCGCTTATGAGATATCGTGCTTCTTACTTTTAAAAATATCGATTTCCTTCTGTATTTGAAGAAATATCCTGGTTTGTATCGGAATGCCTTCGAATTTGAGGAGATTCCGACTGGGTTTATTCACGACAGGTACGCACTTTCAGCCCTTTGCCAACAGTTTTGGGAGCAAATAATTGGAGAGGGGTGAAAAAGTTGGAAAATGGTTCGGGGTGCCTTTGTATTCGGTAAGCGTATCACAGTTGAAATACTTTTTTCAACTTTGATGCTAATTTTCATGAATATTTGTTTGCTTAGGAGAAATGCTGACGATCGTGTTGTACAACTGAGTTTCTCAGATGTCAAATCCAACCCAAATGGACGTTGAAAAGTCAATGTCATTTGTCACCAATGTACCGCCATCTGTCGCGAATGGAACACCATTTTTTAAGAAAACTTACGTATTTTTTTATGGGGAATCTGAATATCTCGGTCTTTCAGGTGAACGGAGCCACAAAATCACGGCTTGCTAGAATAGTACGATACACGTGTAACCCCTGAACGAGAGAACTGCATGGAACGACTGCATGCTCCGTGTTGCGAGAAAAACCCGGAACTATCGCACTTTTCGCATCAACATCTGCGAAACCGTGCAGAAGTACTCCAAAAAAGGGGCTATGTAAGCTGAGCGCCTACTCTACCAGAGGTAGAACAAGTTGGCATCAGACAAAGAGAGGTGACCATACCAACCGCGGACAGGCATCCGATAGAGGACGAGGGATGCTTTATGACCCGAAGAAGCATCAACACCCAGGTTTCTCCCAAGCCTAAAGATCTGGCTGAAATTGATGAAGAACTTCGTGGACAATTTTCCAAAGAAACCGACCTCTAGACTCTCAATTGTTGTGTGTACAATGCACTGAGAACTTTGGTCGATGCGAACCGTAAAACAAAACCAATTGTTGATCGTAAGAACAAAAGACGAATACATCAACTCGCCATAAAGCTAGGCTGGGCAAGACAGTACGCGTCCCGCATTCAGTGTGTGATTGACTGTATAACATCTGGCAGGAATTTTACCGCCAAGGTTCGAAAGTTCGCGCGCGAACTGCGGATCCGTTACCACACATTTA
>JAWWLR010029331.1:0-10587 GCA_035041075.1 Acraspis erinacei | reverse complement strand
AACAGAATATTCCGGGTACAATCGTCGCAACTCCCTTACAAGGTTTCTATACCTCTCTTTCTTTGCATTATCCTTGGCTATGATATTTTTGTCAGCTGGTGCCGAATATTCGATAACGACCATGTTTCGCTTCTCGAAGTCAAGGAGAACTATGTCAGGCTTAGAGTGTGTAACAGAAACAATTGCCAAGAATATAAAGTTCCAATATATGCGGCACTTCTCATTATCGACAATTGACTCTATTTACCTAGGAGCGTTTAGCGGAGCGATATTAAGGTTAATACCGTAGGAGTGGCAGAGAAGGTAATAAAACACTCTTAGAGCCGCATTGTGCCTTTGGATGTAGGTCGTACCCGCATGAGTTGGACAACTAGATAGTATGTGTCCTAGATGCTCAGGATGTGCATGGCATTCCCTGCAGCTATCATCGGGAATCTCTTGGCTCAATACGTTGCGACGGTAGGTTAACCATCATGCCATCTTGACATGCCAAAATAAAACCCTCCATGACAGACTTCAATGCACGTTGAATGCACAAAAAATACAGCACGTCAGGATTTAGAGTAAATTAAAAAAAAACACGCTAAAAAGGTTCGGATTTACAAACGTGAGATTAACCTATTTTTTACTCTACGTTTCTTTACTTGTCATTCAACCTTCCTTCATTCAACAACCCACAAAACTCGAGGCTGCTAATCCCAAGCCTATAGACCCGAGCTCACATACCCGTCGCTCAAAAGCCTCAAGTATACCAACCGCAAGCCTCTAAACCCCAAGCTGAAGCCTGAAGGGTCTGATGGTTTGGGGTTCATAGGCTTAAGTTTGGTACGTTTGCGATGAGTAGATGTGGGTTGTACGGGTTTAGGATGTGTGGGTTTGGATTGAGTCGGTTTGTTGTTGTTGGGTGGAAATTCGTGGTTTATTCAGAGCTTGAGGTTGATGTTCTCGGGGTGTAAAGGTTCGGGTGTGTGTATATTTGGGGTGCGTGAGTTTGGGATTTATAAGTTTGGGGTGTGTGGGTTTGAAGTGGCTGGGTTTTGGTGTCGGGGTGTCTGTGTTTAAGGACTGTGAGTTTGTGAAGGTGTAAATAATATTAATTTTTAATTAAATATTCGCTTTTGTTACCATAATAATTTATTTATTAATGGAGAAAAGATGAAATTTCAATAAACAAACTGAATTTTTAACCAAAAAATCTACGAAGTAAATTATTTTAAACAAAATAATGTAACTTTCAACCAAGAACATTAATTTTCTACCGAAAAAGACGAATTTGCAACTTCAGTGATAAATCTTCAACCAGAAGCGATGCACTTTTAAAACCAAATAAAATATTTCTGCGTAGGACGATTTTACAATTAAGAAAGAAAAGAATAACGCTCCAAGGGGATGTAAGACCTTGCAATTGGCGGGTAGGCTCAAGCGTGTGAGACATGGAATTCAAACGGACCTCGGCCTACATGCGTATGGATAGAGAAGAAAACGTAGAGGAGTTACATACAGTAACTGTTGTGCTCGTGGACCGAACGTTCCTGTCTTACACCATAAGTTTTACTGCGCGGTACCCGAAAATGTATCACTGCGACTAGTGAGGTATCTGGCAGTAAAAGTTACTGCCGATAACTAACTCGTTGCGTGCGTAGCAGCTCTTGTTGCGCTATGCGATTAGGGGGCCTATGCATGTACGTATCAGATTATCTCGGTCTCATGCGAACCTCAGAACTATTACAGTGCATAAAGTATTTATTAGATGAAAAGGCCTCACACAATCAAAAACAAATAAGAAGAGATTCAAACAAAAATGAAAAAAATGTCACACTTATGATATTAATTCCATTCTCACGTCCTTTTATATTTTATTTGATCAAAAAAAGGTTAGGTTGATGCAACGAGTATAGTAGGCAGCGTTTATGAGAACTTGCGTGTTCACATTTACTGTATGAGCATAAAACTGCGGGCATCGTCGAATGCGATGTGAAACGTGAACGTTTCATGTTAGACTGTAATTGTTACTGATTTCCACCCTTCCGAAACTGTCGAGTAACAGCTATTGTTTAATTCTCTCCGTAAAGTATCCCCATAAACCGGTTCGCTTGGTATGCATGATTATAATATGATAGAAGGGAGCAAGAGCGTGGCTAATACAGGCCTTCTGGGTGCGTGGGTCAAGGTCCCTTCCAGACTGATCTCTAGTTTTTGGATTCGGGACACTGCACGAAATTCCTGACTAATTAGTATTACCCCTACATACAAGTCTCTGCAGGGGCGGGCTTTTTATTTCCCTAACTACGCGTGGGAACAAAATAGATTACCTAAAAACAGAAGCTAAGGAAGCATAAGAAAGGGTGGTGGCGGTTGTGGAGAGGCGTTGTTCCCTAACGGGTCTAACATAACTCTTTCTTCATGATCTGCCTCTCCGGCAAGTCAAACTCAGGTAACGGCTGCGCTCCCAGATCTTCTGGGAGCTGAGGTATTTATGATTCCTCCGATCACACTGATGACCAGCTGTAAGAACCAGAAGGTATGCAAGAATTTAGAAGGCACCTAATCTGGGACGGGGGCCAAGCCATGAATAAGCACAGGGCAGCCCAGGACCCGACGAACAGGGTGCCGGATTGACGGTCGTTTAGAGGTTTGACACCCTCACGATGGCGGTAATGTGGACTCGCTGGTCCCTACGGAGAAGTTTGAGCTCTTCAGGGAGGCCACCTTGAGGGCACTCGAAAAGGGTTTCCAGATCATTAGTCAAAATTCAAGACCTCGTTCTATAGAGGAAGGGTCTTTGCGTCTGTTTCAGCTGAAGAAGCTGCTAAGGCTGGCCTATACACGTCTGTAAATCTTTGGTGGTTCGAGAGACTCAACCCCTCACTTAAGAAAACTTCCTGTCGAATCGCCAGGCACTATATGCCTCAGGAAGATGACACTGCTGGAGGAATCATGCATCTCGAAGCAGTCAAAAGTCCTGAATCTTAGGCGAAAGATCTCTTATGGTCCTTAACAACAGGCCCATCTACCATTTTGGACAGGGCTGCCAGGCACACAGGTATCTCCCTAATCCAGTAAGCTTGTTTAGTTCGAGATACCATTAGGGATTTAGGGGGGCTGCTTTTTTATAAGGACCCCATGCCAGTTATTCCAAGGTCTTGCATACTGGCTAAGGGAGTCGGCCTTGTCTCGCTGCTTGAGCTACGTTAGAGATACCTGCTGGCGATACTCACGGATCATAAAGCACTAGGAAATCTATTCATGGGATCGGCCTGATTTCCATAATGCCGCGATATAAAGCCACCAGTTTAGGTTAGTACACTGATTGAATATAACTGGGGTGCGATGGTAACTCCCAACATACTTTATGGGGCATACTGGACATGAATTCAAGAGGTACTTCTCTACTGGAATTCAATGAATTCTCGAATGTGATCACGGAGGATGTCATTGACATATCTTTCGGTATCGTCAGTTTTAGATATAAATTCAAGAAGTAGAAAGTCTCATAAAAACACTTACTCAGATCACATTGTATCGTTGAACCCTAAATGAGCCGGAAATAATCAAATTTACTTTTTAATGAAATTGCCAACGTACAGGAGTCCGAAATGCTGGGGAGAAACACCGGTGGAATGGGATTCTCGAAGAGCTTAGCAGGGAAACCAGAGAAAGATTCAGGCGTAGCAGTACTGGCAAAACTGGCAATACGGAAGGCAAAGCAAGAGAGCGGCACTAAATTTTGTACAGATATCCAGAAAGGAGCACAGTCTGCTATAATGTTTAAGCTACTTTCCCGGCGCGACTGGTCCTCGAACCGGCGGCTAGCCAATGAGATTGTTACCGCATCCAGAGTCAGATGGGACTGAAGTTCAGCAGTCCTTACAAGTCAACTAATGCAAATAGGTCTCACGATCGGAACATTTATGGACATGGAAGAAGCCTTCAATTACAACCTCTGCAGAGGTGATCAGGGTTGCCATCATCTAGTAGCGATTTTCGGAGCAATGCAGCAAGCATTACAAATAATCGACGGAAAAACAATTCAAAATGAGTGGGGTTTGATCTCTCTTGCAGAAAATCCAAAAAAACATACCTTGCACTCAAAATATATCAATTTCCGAAATGAAAAGTTAATTACGAAAAAGCAACAATTTTTTTCAAAATGTTAAAAATTTTATCAACAAAAAATCCTATTTGCAACAGAATTTTTAAATATTTCACCCAAATGTTTTCATTTTCAATCAAAAAGTTGTATTTTCAACTAAAATAAACAACCTTCTAGCAGGAAAATAAATTTGTCATAAGATAGCTGGAATTTCGTCTAAGCAATTTCATTTTAAACTTAAAAATATAAATTTTTGACCGAAAATAGAATAGTCGGATTTTCAGTAAAATATTAATTTTCAAACAAAGAAAAGAATTTTCCGCAAAAATTTGTTTCAATGTTCAACACAATACTTGAATTCTGAACTCACCGTGTCGTGCTGGTGCAAGTTGATGATGCTGGTTATAATATTCTGCAGGAGACCGAGGCATATACGTTTGGTGTCCAATATTCTGGCCAAATGGCTGTATCCCGGCCTCCGAATTACTTAATACGGTTATTTCGGATGATTCTGTAAAAAGACTTCTGATGTATAAAACACTCATCATAACTGATACAAACAATTTTGATGTTGCTCGAAGACCTACATTTGCCAAGTAGTAAAAAAAATTATGATCGCATTCTTTTAAAATCCTCCCATTACTTTTTCCACTAGCGTTTTACATATTATATTTAGATTTTAGGGCTTCCAGTTAGTAAGATCGCAAAGCTTTCAAAATGATGAAGAAGATTACCTATAAAACACTATCTATGAATGAGAACGTAAAACTCATTCAATGTGTCTAGAAACGAGTTAAAAGGAAGGAAATTACTGCTGATTTCGGATTACTTGCCAACTCTCTAACTAAAATTTTTTAGAAAAAGGAGAAGATCTTGTCTTCTACTGAAAATGCTTATTTCCGACCGGATTGGAAGCATATGTAGACAACTCGCATTTCATTATTGGAAACATCGATAGTGGAACATATGAAATCCGCTCGGTACCAGAATATTCCTTTATGTGGTCCTATTGCCCAAGAAAAAGCTAAATTTCTTGCAACTCAATTTTGGTAGAAGGATTCTAAAGCTAGCTCTGGTTGACTAGATAAGTTGAGGAATCGGAATGGAATCGTATATAGGACATTAAGTGGCGAGAGTGCTTCTGTTTCGAAGGAAGACTGCGAAAAGTTCATCACTGACATGTTGACTGATTTGCTAGATGTGTGTGCAATAGAGGATATCTTTAAGACAATCAAAACTTGTATTTTTTTAAATTCTCGCTTCATAAAATTCATTGTAAATTCCAAAGAGAAAATCGAAAAGTTCTTTTTTTTTGTAGTTAATTGTCCGACTCATCTGAAAGTTTTGATAAAAACACTAAAACTCGTAAAAGTGGTTTACTTACCATCGAATTTAACTTCAAAATTGGAAACTATGGACCAAGAAATTATCAAGAACATTAAGTCAATTACCGAAAGAGAATCATAAAGAGATTGCTCAAGGCTTAAGATGAGAAAAGCTGAGTACCTAATTTGAATTGTTGGGGTTCTATTTTCGACTTGGACAAAGCTTGGACTGATGTAACTGATGAAAAAATTGCAAATTGCTTTCTGAAGGTTGGCTTCATGAATGCTAAAGTTGAAAATGTTGCGATGCAAGAAGAATACGAACATTCTGCGAATGGTATTTCTGAAGAGTGGACTGATCTACAAAGGATATTAAGATTCACAGACATAAACTTTGAAGATTATGTTGATATGAACATCAATTTAATAACTGCTGCAGAACCTACAGACTGTGAGATATTAGATAGCGTTAGGGAACAAGAACTTATGATATATGATGCCGAGAATGATGCCGAGGATCAGGGTGTAACACCACTAACGAATCACTTCTCGTTCTTTTCATTCTGCTTTATAACAAGCATTCATTTAACAACATATAAAAATATGTTTTCCTTTTCCTGATTGTTTTACCTTATCAAAATGTTTGCGTTCAGTTAAGCTTGATAATTTTGCATTAAATATGTAGGCGAAAAAAAGTTTTATAGAGACCTCATCGGAAATAATTGAACATTTTCAAGAAATTCATATCATGTGATATGGAACGTATTATAAATATATTTAAACGCATTATGTGCGTTTATATTCTCACTTCCGATAATACGTATTTTCGATAATTCGAAGTTTTTTCTGTCCAGAAGTACTTTGTAGTATCGAAGTTTCACTGTATTTCAAAGGATACATGGCATTCATAAACATCTGGACGATTTTAAGCTATTTCAACCCCTTTACTGCTAGTGACACATATATCGGAAATAAAAGTCGTGCCAGTTTTGCATCATGATAAAATTGGATGCATTCCAAAATAAAATATTGAACATGATTCAATTTAATTGTGCTAGTGGTTTTTGGCGATTTTGAATTCAAGTATGATGTTTGCATTTTTTAAATTCCAAATGGCGTACATATGAATAATGCGATCAAGCTCTAAACATTTTTTATTATTTTGGTCCTGCACTTTGGATTCGTGGTTTTGAATTTTCAAAATTCATCATCAGATTTTGATTCAAAGACTTCAAAACTCTAAGTAAATACATTTTTAAACATAAATAGTTTCCACCATATTTGGATCCTGCATTTTTAATTTGGCCAATAAAACACCACATTTGAAGTCAGTGATCCCAGAAACCTACGTAACACCAATTCTATCCAGATTCAAACATTTTCAAAGGTTCATGTCCGTCATATTGGATCTGTCGTTTTGAATTTTGAAAATTTACCTTTTTTTCAATCATATTTTTTGCATTAAATTTAGCAACTAGGCTTTGAAACTGAACTGCTTTCTTAAAGATGCATTGTCTTTTGAAGATTCAATATGAAAGTTAAAAATTCTTCTCTCTGTTTGGAAATTGAACAATTTTTAACTAAAATAAACAACCATCTGGCAGGAAAATAAATTTTTTATAAGATAGTTGGAACTTTAGTATAAACATTAATTTTGAAACAAGGAAAAGAATTTTCCGCAAAAACTAGTTTTCATTTTCCACAAAATACTTAAATTTGGAACTCACCTTGTGATCCTGGTGCAAGTTGATGAGGCTGGTTATTATATGCTGCAGGAGACGGGCTCATGGTTTGGTGTCCAAAATCCACGCCAAATGTCTGTATCCCTGCCTCCCAATTAGTTAATAGGGTCGTTATATTTTCTGCAGTCAAAGGCGAGTGATTTTTAGGAGCAGCTGGGTTCCAGTCCTTTACTGGTGTCTCTGATGATTCTGTAAAAAGACTGCTGCTGTATACAAAACTCATCATAACTGATCCAAACTATTTGGATGTTGATCGAAGATCTACATTTGCCAAGCATTAAAAAGAATTATGATCATATTTTTTGAAAACCCTCCCATTACTTTGTCCAATAGCTGAAAATCGACATTTCGCATGTTAATATTGTTCCATAATTCGAAGTTCGATAATACGAATTCCTCGATAATTCGAAGAATAATGTAAGCTCCGCAGTGATCATAATCTCTGTCACGCGAAGTACGTCAGTGAGTAACTAACATACTTCGAAAAATTCATATTTATAACCTAGGTGATTACATGTGATTGGCCCGTTGTGAGTGGTGCGATTAGCGTGTGTAGGATTGGCGAGTCTGGGATAGGTGTGTAATGCAAAGGTGATTCTGCTAATATAAATGAAGGATGTGTGCTCCTGCAGTTCTATGCCAAAAAGGACTGAGACCTCAACGCTTTCAAAATTATGGAGAAGATGACGTATAAAACACTATCTCTGAATGAAAAAGTAAAACCCATTCAATGTGTCAAGAAATGAGTTAAAGGGAAGGACATTGCTGCTGATTTCGGAATACCTGCCAAGTCTCTAACTACGATTTTTTAGAACAAAGAGAAGATGTTGATTACTGCCGAAAATGCTTGTTTCCGACCGGATCGAAAGAACATTAAGACGACTCGCTTATATTATTGGAAACATCAATGATGGAATGGATCAAATCCGCTCGAATCCAGAATATTCCCTTATCTGGTCATTCATCATTGCTTGTTTGGATTTCTTTATTTTGCATGTAACTAAGATGGACGCGTCACTATGAGAAACACGTCTTCACCAATATGAGGCGGAACCTGAACTCCTGCCAGATTTAGTTGCCTCTGCCACAGTCACTTTCCGAAAATCTACCTCACTATGAATTCATACTTCGCACGGTGCCCGTGCTAAAATCGTTTTTTGTATCTCAACGTAATGTGCTACTCTTTCACCGAAATGCACACTAACTTCTATAAAATTCTACGAGACAGTTTAGTGTATAATTTGGGTAATGTTGTAAAGATAAAGGATGTGAATTAATTAAAAGTAACTGTTTATCGAGGTGCTGACTCTCGAGATCGACAAAAAAGGCCACGTGATTACCTCGGCGAGATGTGATTGGGTGGTAGGATAGGCAAAATCGATTATCGAAATCTCGATAAATGGCTAGGGTCAGAGCGATGCGCTTAACCTCACTCTTGGTTTGCGAACTGAAGTGTACGGCTGCGTCCTTCCGTATAGAAGATAATGTCAAACGCTCTTTTATAAATATTAACGCGCAATAACGCAAATATGTCCACCGAACAAGCAATTAATTTGAGTTATTTGGATTTCTGGCGAGAGTGACGAAGTTAGCCGAACAAAAAAAAAGTACTCGATGTAACGTAATTTTTTTATCGGAGCGAGTAAGGGATTTCGGAGCCTTTCAGGTAATCCGTAATTAATTGTTAGTTCCGGTAAATCCTGTCAGTATGCTATTCGTAATATGCAATTGATCGTTTGCTCCGATTGATCCTGTCAAAATGCTTTTCGGAATTCTTGGCTCAAGTTTGATATACACGTATGAGCTCTCTTCTATGAATTTTTTGGAGAACCCTAAATCTTTTGATGATTTAAATAAATGGTGTTAACTTTTGAAATGACAAATCTGGTCTGTATATAATTAAATATTTTGAACTTAACCTACATTTTTTGGAATTTCGAACTATTCCAGTTTAGATAATAAAATAACTTTTGCCGTCAATAGTTAATTTGCTGCGGATGCCGCCATAAGCTTGTTGAATTTTCTTCAAAAATCGAAAATTCGAATTAAGTATAATAATAATCATAATAATAATACAGTGTTATTCATTAATAACAGTGTAATAATAAGAATACAGTGAAAAATAAAAAGTTCCATTTTGAGGTAAAACTCTGCAAGATGCGATAAATATTGAGTGGTCATCAATATCTATAAATTGTTCGTGAACCACATTTTTATGGAAAGCGTTATTTTCTTTAAATCGTAAAAAACAAAATTAAAATTTTAATGAAAAGGCAAAAGTTGTTCAACCAAAAGAGATTTTTAGTTTCATTTATTTATTTATTTTTCAGATTAATATAGTCCAAATTTGGTCGGTGGATTTATTTTTTAGGAATTATATTCATGCAATACTACACAATATGATACAATATGATACAATATGGTACAATATCATAATATCATACGATATAATACATTATTATAAAATATACAATCTGATTCAGTGCGGTACAACATCATACTTTATGATAGAATACTACACAATGTAAAACGATATCATATAATACATTGGAATATGATACAGTATGACAAAATATAATGTAAGAGCAAATGCAAAACAATATCGTACACTATGAAACAGTTGGAAATGACATTAAGTATGCTATGCCAAGTCACATCGTGATACACTATAGTGACCTTCACTAAAAAAATGTTTAAGAAAATAAATGTAACTTTCATTCAGACAGTTTAATATGCAATTAGAAGAGAACCATTTTCAACAAAATATTTAAACTTTCAACCAAAGAGACGAATTTTAAAATGAAAATATGAATCTTCAACGAAATAATTTTTCACAACAATAGTTAAGTTTTTAACCCCGCAGGAAGAATTAGTAAAATAACAGTTAAATCCCAAACAAACAGCTGCATCTTTCTCTAAGAAAAATGCAGTTTCTACTAAAATTGATGAAATTGTAAATCCAAAAGATAAATTTTCAACAAGAAAAAAATTGTTGAATTTTCATCCAAATACGATTACCGTTTCATTTTCAACACTAAGATATGAATTTTAAGTAAAACGTAATTTTTCTACGAATATAGTTGAATTTTTAAACAAAAATGTCAAATTGAAAAAAAATATCAGTTGCATTTCAATGCAAGAAAGATGCAATTTACACTAAAATAGTTTAATTTTTTTTAAATTGGAAAGAAAAAATTTAAACGTTCAGTATTTGTATATTCACCCAGATTTTTTAAAACTAAAAGTCAAACCCTCGACAACAGTAATTTGGATATAGTTAATTCTCTTTTGTTAAAGCTCCTTCGGCTTTAACGAATACATTCTCATCACATATCTCGTGCTTCGCACTCGAATTTGTCCCTCAAATTGTATATCATTTTCATAAATGTATGTATTCTTCCGGGTTTCCAAAACTAAATTTGCTCAT
>JAWWLR010029310.1:0-10588 GCA_035041075.1 Acraspis erinacei | reverse complement strand
GGGTAAGATGGAGAAGAAGAGAAGGAAGGAGGAAGAGGAATGGAAAAGGAAAGATTGTATATAGGAGAGGAAGTAGAAGTAAGAAAATGTACATATTGTAAATAGTAGATAAGGATTAGAGGTTAGCTGCGGAGGCAGAGGTTGGCAATGCGAAGCAAAGCAAGAAAGTAGCGTCAGGCGTGCGAGGCGAGAAAATAGCGACTTGCGCGCGAGGCGATGCGAAGCGAGGAAGGCAAGGTCGGCTTAGAGATATGGTGTGGATCGATGTTAGTTTTAAAAAAATGTAGTTGTAAGGAAATACTGTAAAAATGGAAGTGTAAGCAAGTCAGTTTTTGAAGCCAGAAGGCTGAAAAATAAACGTTTATCCATCTAATTAATTCTTATATATCATTTTCCTTCATTTTATACATTATTTTTATAAAACGAATGAAAATTATGCTTCATTTTTTCACTAGATACAATTTTTCCGCCAGGGATTGAGAGGTTGTGATCACATCATTATAAGATCTAGATACCTCAATTCTGTCAAATGTATAGAAAAAGTCTTGAACAAAGATGAAAAATCTCATAAAAATTCGATATGAGGTATCGAATGTTCGTGAAGTACTTCGATATAAAATCTATAGACCTGAGTTATATAAAATGTAGCTGGAATCCCCTACTATGCGTACGTTTTGACGTACGAACTTTATTATTGAGGGATGTTAATAATAATATTTAATCGGATTGAAGAAGGAATAAGAGTAAGTATCTGAAAAATTATTGTATTTATATATGTGTAATGTAAATATATAATGTAAAGCTATAATTACACAGAGTAATGGCTGCAAAATAAAGTGCAACAGAGTGCCTGTTCAATTTAAAGTATTCCGGCTATTAGATCGGTGTGATGAAAAACAATTAAAATTACTTGTTTTTTTGGCGGAGAAGTATGTTCTTTTTCACTTAATGCCTATTTTAGGGGCCCTTTCTAGGTTAAAATTTGAATTATCACTGTTTAAAGTCGTGTCAAAAAACATGGGATCTTATGGAGTGGTCTTCCGCGGGGTCCAAAAATGTTTAATTTTGGCCTTAAAACACGTTGAATATTATTAGAAAAACTTTTTTAAAGAAAGAAAATATCCTGTGAAATATGAATTACTGCTGATTTGGACTTGCTTCCAGAGTATTTGAGCTTAATTTTAGCAAAATATACCAAGGTAAAATATAAAGAGAACGGTATGGCATTTACTAAAGTTGGCAGACAGCTTCTGCTGGAATCGGGAAGTGCACGAAATTTCTAATAATGATTTTGTGGCCTGTGTATTACAGGTTAATTTTACTCTCTCGACGTTCTCGACATTTTTATGCTGCCAGCTGATGAGCGTGATGAGCAATTTACATTTTATTATTATTTAAAAAATATTTTGTTTATATTAATCTGAAGACAAATTTAATACCCAATTTATCAATTGATATTCTGACAAAACTTTTATTTAGTTCCATATTTCAGAAAAAATAATCGACATGTCTTTGACTAGCTTTTCCAGTAGCCGGACTGCTTTAATAGTTTTTTCAGAGAAAATGGGGCGATACATATATTTCTGATTTTCGAACAGAATTTTTTCTAAAAAGTTATGCGTATTTGAATTTTGTGCATTGTTTTTAAAAAAACCAGAGTTGTTTCCTCAAACCTCTAGAACTTTCGGCGCAACTGAAATATTGATTATTTTGTCTTGGATTCTAATATCGTTTATCGTGTTCTTTCAAAATCGGCCAGAAAATTGAAAAAAGCTTCAAAATTAACAAAATGGCAGAATTTTCTACTTTTTCTTAGAAAGAACCCAAGTGCGAAAATAAATACGGCCGAGCACTGGCCTAGTACCGGCCAAAATATTGCCGAAAATCGATTGCCAATATCGTACCGTCGCTGAAATGATAAATCCGATATGCACTTGGCGACCAGTTCTATCCCAGACTGTGGCCGCCATCACTTGTGCGTCACTGGCTGACATTCTCGGCTCATCAATGGATACTGATATCGACTCAATCTCGGCTGCCAATATCGTGCCATTGCTGGAATGATAACTCCGTTAAGAATTTGGCGGTCAATTCTGACCGAGACTTTGGCTACCATCATTTGTGCGTCACTGGCTGCCATTATCGGCTCATAAATGGGTACTGATATCGGCCCGATGTCGCATGCCAATACTGTGACATTGCTGGAATGATAACTCTGTTGTGCATTTGGCGGTCAATTCTGGCCCAGACTGTGGCCGCCATAACTTGTTCGTCACTGGTTGCCATCATCGACTCACCAGTGGATACTAGTAATGGCCCAAAATCCGTTGTCATCCGAATAAATGTTTTGGCCTGTAGTTGGAACCTAATTCCGGCCAAATACTGGTCGCCATTATTTACCCAGCGCTAGCTGACATTACTGGCCCAATGCCAGATTACAATGGAGAGCCATCAATGGGTGCCAGAGTCGGCTTGAACTCGATACACGTGGTTGTTCCGAAGGAAATTTTGTTAAAAAAAATTTCTAAATAGAGCGTATATCAACTACACTCTCTACTTAAAAATCTTTGTAAAGACAATTTTCTTCGAGACAGTTCAATGTTGAATTTAGTTACCATTATTAAATTACTAATTCACTTAATTGCCCTTCATCTTTCTACACGTCTATCATTAAATATTACCAATAATTATTACAGTATTTTACAATAAATTCTTCATACTGAGAAAAATAAAGAATGGGTATTAGAAAAAATAGCGCATTTATTATCTCAAACGAGATTCTATTTTATTTTAGTTTATAATGCAGAAGAATATAACAATGTAATTCACACGTGTAACTATGAATTGGAATGTGGAAAAAGAAATATTTAAAAATAATTTGTAACATGCAATTATATTATTAGTAATATCTATATTCGCCTGTTTTGAAAACTTCTCGAAATGCTTTACTGGACTGTCTATAAGCTCATAACCATTTTTTGCCCTCCCTGTCAGCAGCGCCAGACAACCTTTTTCTGGTTTTTGCGACGATATCTTTGGGGCTGATTTCTAACATGTCCAAAAGAATAGCTGCAACAAAAATTGTAAATAAGATTAATAATTTAATTAAATAAAATAATATCATGAAAATTAAATAAATAAGAATAAACAACAATATTTCAAAATTGGGTAAGAAAGTTAAATTTGAGGTTCTTTAACATGACATTTTTTCCTTATTTTTGGCCTCCATATTTTAGAAAGTGGTAACTCGTTTGTTTCTTAATTTAAATGAATAAAAAAATCATGCAAATTCAATATATAAATAAGTTAATCTACTTGTATTGCTCTCCTAGTTTACTTTTTGTAAGTTACGAAATATTTAAATGTATTTGATATTAAAATATAACCATTATGAAGAATAATTGTATTGATAAGTATTGGATCAAATACTTATTTTCGAATAAGTATTGAAAATCTAATCCTTTCTAATGAATATAGTGCTGGATCCAATACTTATCAATACTCCTTTTTTTATTAGGGAATTTACAACCAGTTTAAAAGTTATATTTTTTAGCACGGTTTCTAACATAACTCTTGCCAATGGGCACCGGGACATTCTAAAGACATCCTTAGAATTTAACTCTATGTCATGCCACTTGGCGTCTTTAAGACATCCTTGGGATCTTTACACGTCTTTAAAAGGTCCTCAGGACATCCTCGAGACGTCAGTGAAAAATTGTTCATAGGACAACTGTAGGATTTGTGTGCCCATTGGGTTTCTATTAATTATTTTTATTTTAAGAAAAATTGACTTTTATAGGTTCTAAGCGTAGGTTTCATGTTGCACGTGAAAAGATATACACTCGAGTCGCGGTACTGCGAAATTCAGTACTGCGAACTCCCGCTATTGCGTACGTTTTTCCCTTGATAGTGAGAACGACGCTATACCCTCTGCTCCCCCACTACTCATTTCTACATTTCGATGGGTTCTACGAATAATAGGCTATCTTTTCGTTACCATTAATAATTAGGGTCACTTCGTGTTTTAGTAAACACGCAGAAGTGTTAAAAGAAATTAAATGCTTCACAAATTTCTTGTTTTGGAATTGGTAGCAGCCTAAATTACATTACACACTGTAACACATAATACTTGAGTTTTTAATTCGTAGGAAAGGTTACGAAAAATAATAGGTTATTTATTCCTCCTGAAAAGTTAGGTAAACGAAGTTAGCCTAATTCTTATCCGTAGCTTGATGTCTTTCAACTTTTCTGTCACTCTATTCATTTTAATTGTTTCAATAATAAAGATACAAATCGTAACTACAAACTGTCAGAATGTAAACAGTTGACATGCGTACACACAGATGCAAACACGTATCATCTACACAGATTTTAACATAGTAAATAGTCGGAGGATTGGGATCCCCTCACATGTTCTCACTATTGCGGGCGGGCTTGCACAAAATGTTCGCTTTACCGCGACTCGAGTGTATTTCAAAATTCAGGATGTACGAGTGATCAGTATGAAATTAAAATGACATGAAGAAAAGTGAATGATTATTTAATTATTAATAAAATATCGAATCAAAATCGGAATTATTCTGTTTCGTTATTTCAAGAATAACGAACAGCCATTTAGTTTTCTCAGTAAAATTTATATTTTATATTATGACCTTCTGGATTTCGAAATAGGCTGCAGATTTCAAAAAGATTTCATAAGATTTCAAAAGATTATTTCAGTATATTTCTCAAAGGCTTAATACATTTTTTTTCTTTAAATTCGGATTTCCAAATTTGTCAAAGATTTGAAATATTTCAGAAATATTTCAAAGATTTCACACAGGTTTCAAAGGTTTTCAATGAATTTGTCAAAGGTTTAAAGGACTTTACAAGGATTTAATTTTTGTTTTTAACTTCAGATTTCAAAAAATAAAATCTTTAAAAATATTGCAGCAGATTCCAAAGATTCCGACTGATTTTAAAGATATTCCGAACATTTAACAAATATTTGGGACGACTAACAAATCCCCAAAAATAATAATTTATTTTGTTCCTGGGTACAGTTTATTATAAATATATATCACTTTTTTATATACTTTACCTCTCGTATGCCGATAAGGAACAGTCAGGGGCATCATCATTTCTGAAAACATATATGATATGCAAAAGAAATAGAATACATCATTACATAATATAATATGTAATAAGCTACATTTTATCATTTTACATTACTTTCTCTATGAAAAAATTCTCTAAATAACGATTTTGATATCCTCTACAAAAAATAGTACAATATAACGAAAAACGATGGTTATCCGAAAACGTCAGTTAAGGTTTGCATAGTGAAGGAGTCAGATTATAAAAAAATATTTAATTGTTAACATAACCTATAAAATAGAAAAATTATCAAAACAAAATGTAGACTTATGCCGAGACGTTACTTTTTACGAAAATATTTTTTAAAATAATTTTTAACACGACAATGGACCGATGCCGTGCTAAACTGTGGTTTTCTCACATTCCGAACGACTTGCCGTAGTAAACTTGAAACTTGACCCAGTAATATGCCGTCGATGAGCCGGATTCTGGCTTGCTCCTTTAAAAATAGCTATTTGTGATACAAGTGCGCAAAATAGGCAATTGCCCAAGAGTATGAAACTTGCAACATAAGCCGCAGGCTCGAAGCACGAGTCGGAGGTTAGCGCACGAGCGAAGCGAGTGCAAAGCGAGTGCAAAGCTAGTGCGAAGCGAGTGCGAAGCGAGTGCGAAGCGACTGCGAAGCGACTGCGAAGCGAGTGCGAAAACGAATACGCGTGCGAAGAGCTGAAGGCAAATGCTGCAATCACACAAGTAGTAATCACCTGTATGTACGTGTATCACACGCTATTTTTTGCAAAAAGCACCCAAGAAAATTATAGAGCACTTCTTGATTTTAATTTCCTTTCCAATTAATTGACATGCTTTCATTGAATCCATGCATTTCTTTAACTTGGTTCATTCCCTGAATTCTACGAATTCCATTAATTCATTGAACTTCGTGAGTTCTATGAATTACGTGAATTCTATGAACTCATTCAACTTAAATATTCTTTCAAATATCCGCTTCTACCGTTCGTCCCGAGACACACACATTTTTTAAAGAATATTTCGTGACGTTGCAGATTTTGCAACTCACAAAAGGACGATTCTTCGAAAGTGATTTGATAAAGTTAATAATAAATTGGCACTTCGAGAATCATAAGATGCTCCACGAAAATTCTATCGATGTGGGCGGACACTCGGCTTTTAAGCAAAGTCACAGTACTAGGTCGTGGACTTTTTCAATTAAAAAGAATGCCCTTTGGACTTACGAATACTCCAGCGACTTTCCAGGGATTATTGGACCGCTTAATAGGCCCAGAAATGGATCCCTATTGCTTTGTCTTTCTGGATGACATATTAATTGTCACGGAAAACTTCGAGGAGCATTTGAAGTGGTTGTCTAGGGTACTCAAGCAAATTGAAAAAGCTAGACTTAAAATCAATGCCAATAAATTCGAATTTTGGGTATCACAGGTCCAATATCTCGGTTTTCTGGGTAACGAAAGAGGATTGCAAGTAGACCCTGTTAAAGTAGCCCCTATACTAAAATACCCTGCACCCCGTAATTTGAAAGGCTTACGACGTTTCCTAGAAATGTCTTCTTGGTATCGAAGATTCATCCCGAATTACGTGACATTAGCATCACCTGTAACTAAATTACTTCGAAAGAAGGAAAAATGGTTCTGGGAAAAGGACCAACAATTGGCCTTTGAAGAAATAAGAGCTTGTCTTGTCAATGCCCCAGTGTTGTCCTTTCCAGACTTTGATATTCTTTTCGAATTGCAGACCGATGCCAGTAATACTGGGTTAGGTGCCGTACTGACCCAAATTCTTGATGTTGTCGCATATGTGATATCATATGCGAGTAGATCCCTGTCCTTAGCTGAACAACAGTATAATACTACCGAAAAAAATGCCTCGCTGTCATTTGGGCCATTCAGAAATTGCGCCCATATCTCTAGGGTTACCACTTTACTGCCATTGCAGACCACAGCAGTCTGCGTTGGTTACACAACCTTAAAAAGCCGACCGGTAGGTTTGCTAGGTGGGCTCTATCACTATTCGAATATGAGTTCGATATAGTTCACCGCAAGGGAGCACTACACTATGTCTCCGATGCCCTATCTAGGATGCACGAAGAATATGTGGAAACTATTAACGTAATTGCGGATCCCACACCTTCATAGAATTTTCGTCGATTTCTTGCTGTTTCTAATTTTCCCGAAAAATTCCCAACTTGGAAAATAGCTGATAATAAACTTAACCACTACCACCCAGATCCCGTTATATCACACCTAGTTCGTGATTTAAACGAATGGAAACTCGTTCCAAGTGATGAAGAACGTGAATCTGTCCTCGAGAAAGCTCACAGCGACCCTCAAGCAGGCCATTTAGGTACAAAAAATCATACATACGAATTGCTACTGACTATTTCTAGCCAGGTTGTTACAGAGACGTAGCTGATTATGTTCGCAAATGTGAAATTTGCCAGACATGTAAAGTAGACCAAAGACCAGCTCCCAGATTTCATCAGATCATGGGAACGTTTCCCAATAATAAGTTCGATTTAGATATTTGCTCGTCATCCAAGACCTGTTTACTAAGTGGATAGATGTGTCTCTTTAACAGCTGCGATCAGAAAACAAATTCGAGACTCATTTAAAGAACTTGTTATTAATCTTTGTGGAACCCCACAGGTTCTGTTGACCGATAATGGAACCGAATTCATCAATAACATTATTAGATCATTTGCACTTGAAGAAGGCGAGCTAGATATCGATTTTCAAACCCCGGAATTATGGAAGGAACGAATGATGAAGTTTCAGCGAATGCAAGACTGGATTATTAAAAATTTAGATAGTGCTTTTCAAAAACAATCTGGTTACTATAACCTTCGCCGTGGTCAATTTCATTTCTCACGCGGAGATCTTGTTTTAACCCGTAGCCGAATACCCTCCTCCAAATTTAAACAAATCGCCGCGAAATTAAATCCTAAATTCTTGGTACCCTACCGAGTTTCTTAATTACTGTCCCCAACAGTTTACGAAATCACTGACCTTTCCCATAAAAGAATAGGCAAAGTCCATATCCAAGACCTAAAACCATATGTTATTTCTGACTTTGAACCCGGTTCTGACCCTTAGGTACACTAGCTGATCCCGCCCAATTGCCGCAGTTTTTCCGAAGACCCTGTCCGCCATGTGCAAAAGGAAGATGATACAGGAGCGTGATGATCTCATCGAAAAACTAATTAACGCCATAGCTGAAAAGAATGGAGAAATTGCGCAACTTGAAGCAAAATTAGCGAACGAAAAATTCTCCGCACCTGACTAAACACCGCTGACGGAGCAAGATAAAGAGTTCTTGAAGTCTGAGTCTGGTTAAGAATACATCAAACCATATATGGCTGTTCTTTATAAGCTCTCCGAGAAGTATCCCGGTACGTTTCCAGCCTTTAAAGAAGCCGTGAGGGTCAAGGAGGAACTATGGGAATCCCAATGCGTCCAACCCACCCATAGAATAGCTAGAACGGACGAAGAACTCCTAGCACACTACAAAGAGAGGTTTAACCTCATTCCGGCGCCTCCAGTACTACCTAGAGCTGATGCCTACCTAGACCTGACCCAAGTCCCTACTCAGAACTGCTATAGGAGTGTTGAAGTCCAGGTGACTTCCAAGGTCCAGTCGGTCAGCTACCAAGAAAAAGAAACATTGAAGATCAAGAGAAGATACCGAATGATTATCCTACTACTGATCATCCGATTTTAAAAAACAACTTCCTAAGGCCCCGAGTAGCCATTACGACCTCCCAGAGCTCTCCACTACAAAGAGCGATTTCGAGAGAAGAATGCACAAAACGAAGACCCGAAAATAGGAGAGGTTCAGGCTCAGGAACCCCTCCGAAGAGAATAGACCCCTTTTAACGCCAGTCTGAGTAAGAAATTACAAGACGACCACAGCGTTCTAGTAGTAAAGACCCAGCTGATAAGAAATCCCTACCATCACTGCTGGTCATAAAAATTGACAACCCTTCAGGCATGAATCCAGAAACCACCCATAGGCCATATGTTAAGATGGAAGGCTGTTGGAACTGTAACAGTCCGTTCCATGGCTACGTTGGATGCAATATAGCTTTGGGACACTTCTGATACCACTGCGGAGAAATAGGCCTATACCACTTAGACCCCCCACTGTTATTTCTGACATACAAATTTTGCTGATTCCGTCTGCCCTTCGCTTATAGTCTTAATTTACTTTATGAAGTAGTCCAACCCTTCAATTTAATCACTTTTATTCTTCCCCGTACTTAATCGTAAAGATATGAAATACCCTAGGACCAAAAAAAAAATTATCTGCGATATTAATCATAATATTTATGCTATGTAATACAAATACTAATTAAGTGAATAAAACAAGACTGATAGCTTATTGAAATTTCGTTTTAAGAGTTTATTTCGTTCCCTCTAAGTATATCGTATCGAATTTAGATACTAAAATTTAAGTTCATTAGATTCATTGCTGAGAAAAAAAACTATTCTTGGAGCTCTGTGTCCCGTAAGAAAGCCATAGGTTTTTCTTACCTAAAGCAAGAGGCCTGGTTCGGCCTTCCTTAAGGGGAGGAGAGTTGTGACGTTGCAGATTTTGCAACTCACAAAAAGACGATTCTTCGAAAGTGATTTGATAAAGTCAATATAAAATTGGCACCTCGGGAATAACAAGATGCTCCACGGCTTGTTTTTACATCTTCTTTAATTTTTGGCCGATTCGTTTTTTTCTCTTTTTTTGTACAATTTGCTTGGAGTTTACCAAAATTGTAGGAACACCGAAGCACTTTGATTTGCAAGGAGACGTCCAAGCAATTCTTAGATCCGATGCTTCCACTTAGAATCCACAGCGAGCGAATTCAAATTCTGCCACCTAGTAACACCAGTCATTCTACCTTGATTTTTCTGGTTAGAGAAGGATTCGTCGTCGATCTCCAGCATCGCTAGCGAGACCTCTATAATTACGGCCCTGATTACAAGTTCCGGAAGTAATTGCTTCTGCGCAAGACTCGTGTGACGATGAGCGGGAACAAAATTTGTCTTCCGGAGAGTTTTATAGGAGAGGAAAGACTACGTCTGAAATTAATTATTATTTTTCTTATACAGACAATTGGCATTTGGTGATAAAATAATTCATCATATTATATGTCTATAACCTCGCGCCCTTTCCGATTTGTGCGGTGGCTTCGCGCCTCACTTGTGACCAATCAGCGACGATAAAATCCAAACATGGCGACAGGCCCCAAGTCCATAAATGAGTGTGTACCCTGGCACTCTTCCTCTTTCCGCTCGCGATTTCCTAAGTGCCTAGTTTCTGAATATTTTGTGCGTTTAGTGTGTTCATTCGATCGCATTTAAGCCGTTTCCTGGAAATTCATCGCCCGGATAACCCCATCACCGATCGGAGAATCGTCCAAGGAAATTATCTCTAAATTTCGCTGTGAAACGTTTCAGCCGGTAAGCTCTTTTGTCTTTTTTGTAGG
>JAWWLR010029302.1:0-10588 GCA_035041075.1 Acraspis erinacei | reverse complement strand
TCTCTTTCCACACAGGCTCAATTCTTCGAACAATCCTGTTGTTTAAACAGCTCTAGAGATCTTATATAGTGTGTTCAAATAAGTTATTGGACTGTAATTCTCTAAGTTGAACCAGTTAGGCGTTTTGGACTTTAAATGTAAGTCGATACGGGGGCCCGATGTTGGTGTGTAGAAGCAAACTTCTTCCACCAGCAGTTCTTGAAACCATCTGGTCCTGCAGCGGAAAAGTTCTTCGTACCCCTAAGGGCTTTTTCATCTCTGTTGCAGAAATCCTTGAAGCGGATGACATTATAAGTATCTTCCTTCAAATCCAGTATTTTCAGGATCTTGAAAGCTCTGTACAAAAAGTCCCTATTTCGTTGGGCTTCGGTAAATTTTGATAGAAGCGGGATGATAGCTGAAGATGTGCGATGGGTCAGCGAGAAACCGTTGATAGATTATCCCTGATCGATCCCTTTTTCTTCTGTATCATCCTACTTGCATCAAATAAACCCTGTATTTTGTCAACAATATGCTACATGTTTGTCAGCAACTTTCACTTTTTCAGTGTGTGATTTAAGATGCTCACTTCTTAGGCGTATTTCGAAAATTTCCCGTGAATGTTCTACCAGATGTTATACTGTCAATTACACACTGCCTTTTATTTGAATCAGCAAACGTTCTTACAGCACTACAACTGACACATTGATGATGCAGAGGATCTCACCGCTTACGCATCTATTTTCCAAGAGATAGTCGCGTTGAGTTCCCAATGATGAATTCGAAACGTGCTGAAGCTCTGGGTATTTCTGCTTACACAGAGTCTAGAAAGTCATCCATGATTTGAATCGTTGTTATTCCCACGAAAAGCTAGGTAAAGGTTTAACTTTTTATGTTTCGAATCAATACAGAATAAAAAATAACCATTATTTGCATAGATTATTCTAACGAATTTACTCAAATTGATTAATTTTAAATTTTAGTTCTACACATATGGGCTACGGCCCTTTTGTCTAACCTTTAATGCATCAATACCTCCATGCTTATCCCACTTCTTTTCTCCTGCATGCACTTCTCCAGCCACTGCTCCACTCTTGCATCTCCGTTCCCACACAATGCATACATCCTCTTCTCCCTAAAAAGCCAGAACCTATTAAAATCTTTCATGCACCCACAGTTCAACCTCGCTATAATCTCCTGAATTCCTTTCCCTCCCTTCTCATACAAATATTGCGCCCTCTCCCCTGGCATAATCCACCCATAGTCCCTGCTAAGCCTTGGCTCTTTTATTCTCTCCTGCCCTTCAGCCTTCTACCTCCTGTTTCCTTTTTTCTTAAACATTTGATATACATTCATTCTCTCCTCGTGCATTCATTTCACTTCATCCATCTGCAGTCCATTTGCTATCAAATACCTATCCGTTTGAGCCTCTATCTTTCAACAACTCCCCTATTCTCCTTCTTCCACCCAGACTCCCTGAATAGCTTATTCCCCTCCTCTTCTAAAAATTTCACCTCATGTTAACACGCTCGATTCCACGTTATAATCGCTAAACTCGTTCTTCCCGTCTCCCTGTTGAAAATATAATTACGGGTATTCACTGCTAGCCCCAGTGTCCACTTTAAATACCTCTCCTGTATGCTATTTACCTCTACACTTTCCTTTCTTCTCCACACCGAAACTCCACAATATAAGACACTAATCACTAGCGAATGGAATAATTTCATTCTCCTTGCAAAATAATCTGCAGACAGCTTCTTTCCTTGCCCCCACACCTGCCTCATCACTTCGTTTATCCTTCTTACTCCCCCTATTATGTGACCATCTAAGCCCCCATTTGTTCGAAACAGGAAGCTCCGGTACACAAACTCTTTCACCTCCTGTATCTCCTGCACCTTTGCACTTGGTACTTTTCCGCATTAAATAAGAAGTACTATGGGTCCTGAGACCCATATGAGACCCATTTCTGAGACCCACATACTACCGATTTTCTCGCTTATCATTTTTCCTTCTCACTCTCTGCCTCTTATATGGTCATCTACACCCCCATTTCTCTGAAACAGGAAATGCACAATCGCAAACTTACACGTTGCCCCTCCTATCTTTACTGCCCTCATTTCCAGGCGCTCCCCGTCTCGTTCTTCATGAACTTCTTTCTCTAATTCATACTTAACATGCGCTATAATTCCCTTGCTATAATTCTGACCACCTCCTAGAGTCTTCCCCTATACCCACTTGACAGTTTTGGCTCTATTCTGTCCCAAATTTTCCTTTAACTGACTGTATTCTCTGTAGCAGCACTTCAGCACCCTCCCTTTCTTCTACAATATTACTCCAATAATATTTCTCCTATCTGCTTTCCATTTTCTCACTATTCTCAACTCCATTGCCTTATCATTTCCCTAACTGCCCTTTCCTCCTTTTGATTTTTACGTTACTTCAATTTCTGACCTGCCCTCCTCCTTCTTAAGCCTTTTTCCCATCGTTTCCTTTTACACCTTATTCTCTTCCTACATCTGCTCCGTTTTAACTTCCTTTTCCTTCTTTAACGAGACCACCTCCCTCTCGAAACCTTCTATTACCTTCCCCAGCTCTTTCAATAACCTTTCCCATTTATCATCCCTGATCCGCGAGTTCTCCTTCATACCTTCCCTTTGCTCCTTAGTCCTTATTACCTCTTCCCTCAGATGCCTGATCTCGCCTATCAGCATCACGAGAGCCTCCTTCTCCGGCTGACCAACTACTTAGAGGGGGGATGACAGACGTGTTCTTCCACTTTTCTTGAACATATGCTCTACTGAACTTTTCTCTGGACTTTGCTGGCTCTTTTTCTTCCTCTTCAAGTGATCTTCCTCTTTACTTGAGCTAGGCGGTCTCTCCCTCGCCTTCTCGCTTCCATCGCGCCCACAATTGCTCCTTTTCCTCTCCCTGACGCGCAGCTCGACACCGGGCAACAGACTGTTGACCGTCGTAGCATGTAGACAACTTTCTCCCCGTGAACTTCACTACTAGCACTGGTAGCACTCTCGCTCACCTCCTCCCGCTCTTCCTTCGGTGACTAGGACATTTACATTCAAAAATTACCTTCTGAAACCGACAGATGTATCTCAAAACTATTGTCACTACCGCACCAAATTTGTATTTTATCACAGTTTATTCCACCCCTCACAACCCCAACAGAAAAACATTTCTCGCCGTTACCATCCGCCAACACTACAAGGCGCCACCTTTTTCTCCCTCTAAGGCCCAAACTCCTGATCACAAACTCCCCCGATCCCTTGCCACTCACACCTTCCACACAACTTCCATAGAATCGTCTCATCAGCTTATTTGACGAATGCGCCTAATTTCCTTTATTACACGAAACAAAAACAAATAATATAATGAGAATAAAATAATGAACTTTAAAGCAAATGTCCATATTTTATCATCATTATATTATTTATTTTGGTTTCATATATTGCAAGTAAGCCACAATCATTAAATAGTAAGTGTGTATACAAGAATGTGATTACAACTTCGTTTTACTCGATTACAAATGTTAATAGAACTAACGTGATATTATTTAAAATTGAAAGAGTACAACAGGACTGCTGCTATATATCTATTTAAACTTTTAGACTAATCAATTGCTTCATAGATTGATTCCACCGATTGATGGAAATTGCTTTCGTCGATAGATATCAGAGTACATTGCACGACCACTATAATTATTTCTCAGTATTAGCTATATAGCCAACATATTTTTTATACATAGCCTGCTCTTATGGGAAACAAAATGCTATTTTTTGTTACAAATAACCTTCGCGACTAAAATGCATTTTGAGGAATTAATTAAATTGAATACATGACTAAAATAAGAGCAGGCGCCAGACTTTGCTTGGATTGGATCGAATAAATATATAAATGAGAGTGAACGAAAAATAAAAAATTCAAATTAGTTTCGTGAGCCGAAAATTCATTCAAGAATTCATTCGTTTAAATTAAAAAATTAATTCCAATCTAAAAACTGTTTCGGTAGGTTTTCAGGGGACTATAGCTGGTTACTAAAACCATTCTTGGAGTAAATTTTAACGAGGAATACAGCGGTGACCTTAAATTTGACCTTGAGCTTGACCTTCAAGGTTATTTTAAAGTCAACTTTATTTTTTTAATGGGAGCCCCTATTTTTGACAACGGCAATCGAAAGAATAGTAAACAAAAGTTGATTAAAGTATAGTTTTAACTTTCTTCACAAAAAATTGATAAAATAATAAATAAATAAAAATTAAATAACTAAATGGTTACAAGTTTCAGCATCTTTATAAATTGCTACTTCAATAAGCAACGAATTCCAAATTTTGCTACCATACAAAAATTTCTATCCATCATGAGTGCAGTAGTTTGCATGTAAAAACGCAACGCCTCACCAAAAGAGAAAGAATAACACTTCTTATGATGAGAGGTTGGGGTCAAGTGCAAACATCTCTCATGACAGTAATGAATGTTTTCAATGAAGCATTTAGGGTTGGTAGAACTCCAATTTCACTGTAGACCGTTCAAAATACAGTTGGTAGGTTCAATAATCGCGGCATTGTCAGAGATCTACCTAGATCTGGGTCAAGCTCAAGGTCAAATTCAAGGTTACCACAGTCTTATTCTTTGAAAGTTACTTCAAGAATGACCTCGACCTTTTTCTTAAAAACCTAACCCGAAGCAGAACAGATTGGACCCGCCCCATACCTGGGTCAAGCCTAAAAACCTTTAAGTGAAGTTCAAGGTACTTATCAGGAAAATATACTACGCCTATACTAGGAAAAATTGGATATTTTAAATTGAATAAATAAGGGGTATTATTCGACTTGTGTTGATATTATGAGGATTTCAAAGATTCCTTTTTTGCGCCAAGTGTTCAAAACACTGCCTTAATAATATCGTTGGTGCCAAAAAAAAAATTGAATTTAAATGTAACGGGCATGGTTCCAAAATCGGTAGAGCGGCACGGGCGAAAACCTGAAAATTTTACTCATTCACTTTTGGAGGGATTTCTGCTGCTTAAGTCGACGAAAATAAAAACACTTTGTGTTCTAAGATAATCTATATATAATTAAACGTTCAAACAATTATAAACACATTTTTGTCCAATTTTACTGAGACAAAGGTATAAGTGAGAGCATAAAACATTTTAGAAAAAACCCTGACGAGTTAATAAAAAAAAAACGAATAAAAGCTACAGTTAAAATTATACCTTCTAGACATTTGCAATTACGCAGAAGTTATAATCTGTATATTTTGACTACGCATCAGTCCGCCATAGGGCAATTTCACATGTTACGAATGTTTCGCATACCACCTAGTAAATATGGATAATCCTGCCTCGTTCGAGACAACTATATCGATAAACGTACTTAAAAATCTCTAAAAAAGTTCAATTTCAGATTAGGTCAAAACTGAAAACCGTACAGTACTACACGAGTTTAAAAATATACACGTATGTGACTAGTATTCACAACTATAGGCTTGTCTGACGGTCTGACTAAATTCAACGAAACGTCTTAATGCTCGCAACCGGCAAGCTCAGACCAAGCAAGGAAGGGTTGCTCAGACGCTGCACTTAGCGCTTCTGAGTCGCATAGAATATACAGAATCGCGCCTTTAGAAAGTTTATCCCTCAGTATTTGCCCGCTCTCTCTCAGGCTCATCGCACTCAACACAGAACAGCTGAAGTATGGCCGGACATCATTGACACATGCGGCCCCTTTTCCCACAACTGTTGCAGGGGACGCATGCGTGATTATCCTGGATCGACACGAGGGAAATCCAACGCTTCTGGTTGTTTCTTTCAGACCTACAAAAGACGCTTTTCTCGAGACTGATTGTTAACCGGGCACCATAGATATTGTCCAGAACTTTTTTCAACCAGTACGTAACTGTACTAACGTAACCTGATGGTACGCCGAAGTCAAATCGATAGTTGAAATATAGTGAGCTGGAAGCGGGTATGCGGCACTCATGAAAATCTCGTGGACTTTTCGATAATCGACACACATGCGGTAAGCTCCATGGGCTTTTTGACCATGAAAACGGCGCTTGAACATACTGAGCTCGACTCACACCCGGTATTGTCTCTGTTTGACCGGCGGATGTCCCTGGACATCAATTTTATGTTTGATCAGGTTGGTACTGCTAGTTTTCGGTGCTTTCGAGGGTATTGCACTTCCTAACAGTTCTTTGAGTTGCGCTTCTTTGGCTTCTAGCAATTCGACTATACCGCAACACATTTCCTGTTCCGCGATCTTTTCTGTCCCCATTGTCGGTATTTCCCCGTTACCGTAGTGGACAATGAGGTCCTTACCCGGACTTTTTGCCCGGTACCACGAATCCCTAAAGCCATTTTGGATGCCACCGATTTTACACATGAAATCCCAAACCAAACTGCAATCAGGTTTAACCTGACTTGCTATAAGAAAAAAAAATTATTTTTACAAACCGTCCACCTCCACTTGAAGAAAAACGCGACCTAAGACAGTCGATGTCGTGCTATTGGATACACGCATAATTTTTTCTTTTGAGGGAATCATTTTACGCCCTACTTTGTTCATTAACCTTTTACACAAATCCTCTTCCAAAAACTATCGAGATAATCTAACATCAATAAGCGCTGTGATCAACGGAATTTCTTCGGCGGCCGGATCAATTGCCAGGATGACGTCCTGAGCTCGTTAGAGCGACTTGGCTTAGAATCTGGCAAATCATCCAGACTAATAATTTTCACCGATTCCCCGGTTCAGCCTTAAAACTTCACTTTTCTGAATGAATTGTTCTCCTTAAATAACCACATTATTAAAGGGTTTCGCGAAAGACTGGGCTATTATCCTAATAAATCGCGCAACTAATTTGGTGCCGGATGTTACTGCAAGCCTGACCTAATATTTCTTCGAGGGGAATAGGCCGCGGGTAAATATGGTAATGGTCCATCATATATGTGAGATAGTCTCCGCTAGACTACTCTGGGCCTTGGCTAGGGGTAATTATTTATTCTTCCAAGCGTTATTGATAGTTTGTGTCGCCGAATCTTGTACAAAAATTGTACTTTAATTGCGACCAGTACCTCCAAAGGTGTCGGTTATATCTAAACGGGACTTGCACAGTTCCATTAAGGAGGAAGTGCATAGCCAATAAAACTTCCTCCTGATTTAGCGAATAAACAGCCCTACCCTTTTCAACCTTATCCAGAAAAGTAATGACTCTTGTCTTACCCTGCCCTGTGAAAGTAACATTCCATTGTTTTGCTATCTGTGAGAGGCTTTTACCACCTCTACGAGATGGCTATAATACCCCTCCATTGTAATGTTGATCTATCGCTCTACTCTGTGGTGAAGAGCGCGAAAAATTTGCACTCAAATTTTCATTATGTTCATTCATATACTGCTCCTAATAAAAGTGGGTTTGGGTGCGCGGCATGGCACCCACGTTTTTCGCATTTTTACTTTGTTGGCCTCTTAGAAACATTGTTTCATTTATCGCTTGTCTGCCCGATTATAAATTGGAGAAGCCGGCATATGTTCAATTCCGCGTTTGATAATGTTGCACCGTGGTCTGTGGGCCATGGCTATCCACAGACGGGTGAGCATGTTGAAATCTGGTCGGATAATTGTTTTGCTGATACCCCCAGTCATTAAATAATCTCACGTGATTAGTAGCCCTACTCCCATCTGTAATGCCACTGAGAATACAAACTCTAGTGCTCCCCCTATGTCGCCAAATTTCATCTTGGAGAGGCTTGGGGGGGGGGGTTGCAATTCGAAAGAAAATGCGTAGCCCCTCTGTCCCTAGAAAATCGACACTTGTCTGATCCAAGTTATTTGCAAAATTTTCCGTAATTTTGCTACTACTTGAGGGTGCAACCGAATTTGAAGTATCAGAAGCGGGTGACGTATGCGACTACTCATATGTGAGCTCAGTATTTCTTGTATTTTCCTGCATAACTTGCAGAATTTGTGTCTAGTGTCTGCAATTTTACTAATAGATGCTGTAATTATGTTCGCAGTACTCGTAATGGTTTAATGATTTAGCGGATGGTAAATGTAGATAGAGGAGCCCTCTTCTGCACATCGCTGGTTTTCGAAGGCCTACACCTAGACTCTAATATTATAGATTGCTGGTCGCTTAAACCCTGTAGAATAGGATCAGCCTAAGTGTCGAAGCACCCATATCATTCGTATTAAAAAATGTCTCATAATTTGCTTTTGATGAGTGTAGCGGAATTCTACGCCTATCTGGCTGAAAAGCGACCTCATTTGACGTAACTTCTTTGACACATGTGCACCTGCCCTCCTCTACAAACCTTCGGAAGTAACGGATAGCCAGACCACCACTATATCCCGTGTGAGCGTTTAAGATTATTCGGATTCCATCCGTGCTAAGACTTGTTACAAAACTAAAATCTCGCTCCCCAGCAAAAAAATGTTAAAAACTAATTTAGAAAGCGAAGTTTCAACATAACTTCAGTTGGACGCAAACAGAGAAAATAACAGATACTCAATATAAAAAACCAAATAATTTAATTTAATTGATCGGTTATTCTTAATTGAAGCAAGATTCACTAATTTAAAGTTAAGGTGAGAGAGAAATAAAAATTTTACCCATATTTTTAGATTAATTTTAACTTCAGTCCTTATTTTAAGGAATAAAACCAAATTTAATTTACCAGAATTACTAAACTGCGACGACTAAGAAAACTACTGCGGAAAAAAAATTATTGAAAACAGAGAACGAAATTGATATCACCCGTCACACTTTATCGAGCACTGTACTTTCGCTCAACTTCCCGTAACCTCGTACACGCACCTAGCCCTTTCAAAATGTTATGTACGGGAAATAATAGAAAAAAATACATTAGCCAAATTATCACTCGAAAAAATTATAATTTTTTTCCAAATAATATTCGTAAAATTCCTCAATACAAATCGGAATATTTACTCTTATATGTTATGTTTTTAAAGACGTTCAAACACTGTTCCGAAAGACA
Organism: Acraspis erinacei; assembly: GCA_035041075.1. Classification (NCBI taxonomy): domain Eukaryota; kingdom Metazoa; phylum Arthropoda; class Insecta; order Hymenoptera; family Cynipidae; genus Acraspis; species Acraspis erinacei. The sequence goes on along the minus strand of JAWWLR010029302.1, from coordinate 1,599 downwards.
ACGAAAATTTTCATCCCGCTCTCCTGTCATAGTCGCGTTTATGGTTTCGCCCATATCTTTGCCTATAGCATTATACCGCGCGACGGTTGATTTAACGTGAGTTTCCGTTAACGAATAGCTCCGAGGGCACCCGAATCCACACAAACTCGTTAGCCTTCCATCCTACTATCGGCCAGTGCCGGGTGTCTGAATCACGTACCACAAACGCAAACATTCATAAAGCACGACGAAAGAAATATAAACATTTAAAACAATTTTCAGGTCATGCTCAATACAATATGATAAATTGTATCATATACTCATCATATGCAATATAAAAACATTATACAAAAAAATGTAATTATGAATATCAACAAGTTATATATAAAAAGGTTAAAATAAATTCACTGGGCTGCCAGGGTACCGCTTTGTTGAGTATTAGCAGTGCAGTTATTTAAAAAACGAAGTCGTAATCTATTGAGCTCTAGTCAGACCTCACATTTACCCACGGGCATTACCGAAAAGGAGATGAGCTGTTTACAATTAAAAGCTACATAAAACAATCGTGACAAGCGCTACAATTGTTACTAAAAGACTTAGACCGAGTTCAATTTATAACTCACTCTATAGCAAAAGACTACGAATTATTAAAACTGATTGACGATAACTGGGAAAGAAAAAATAACTGTTTATGTTTTCCAACAAAGAGTTAACATATAAAAGAGAATTAATATAAGAGGCTCATGAGGGACTGTTAGGAGGGCACTACTCTGATGAGAAAACCTTACAGAAAATCAGAGGAAAACATAACTGGCCCAATATTACTAATGACGTTAAAGAATACATTAAAACTTTTATTCAATGCCAAATAAATAAAAACACCACAATAAATACTTACAAATACACGAGCCCTGATATTCCACAAAAACCCAATCTAGAAATTATCATTAGACTTAGTGGGGCCATACAAAGAAACCAAAAACGGTAATAAATATATACTAGTATTACAAGATTATCTAACACGATACACAATAACAACACGACTTGAAGATAAATCAACCAGCTCAGTAATTGAAGTTCTCTGGTATAACTATATAAAATATTTTGGAAAACGACGAGAGATTTTAACAGCTAATGGAAAATAATTTGACTCTCAAGAAATGTCAACACTCTGCATACGGTTAGGAATACAAGACACATTCCCGGAAGTCTGCCACCCGCAAAGTAATGGGAAGAACGAGAGATCGCATTCAATTATCAAACAGATGATAAGACACTTCGAAACACGAGACGACTGGGATATTGAACTTAAACGTATCATGTTGGCTTATAATGCAACAGTCAAGAGTAACACCGGGTACACTCTGCACGAGCTGCAATTCGGATACGAACCAAACACAAATACGATACACCTCAATCATTAGAAACAATTAATTCAATTACAGAAACAATAAAACTTATACACGAAAATAAACTTGAAAATGCTAAGGGAAATCTTGAAGGTAAACAAACCTCACAAATACCAGATGCTGATAATTTGGATGTTATAAAGATAAACGATTTCGTTTTAGTCAGAAATTTTAAACGAACCCCTTTAGATGCTTTTTGGAAAAGTACTTT
>JAWWLR010029273.1:0-10591 GCA_035041075.1 Acraspis erinacei | reverse complement strand
TTACACGGTCGATGTATAGGGTTGTTCTGACTACTAGGCTCTCAGGAGCGGGTGCACCACGGGGGTGGTGGCCTGGTGCTAAAAATTGGAAGCACATATCTCCAATCTGGCCGCACAAGTAGCATCGACATATAGTACTGAATCGCTGGCTACAATTATCTAAAGTTGACTATTAAATAGGAAGAGGGAACAAATAGAGGAAGTCGACCTGTTCCTTTCTAAGGACGGTGATTGGTTCTACTCATCTTCCATCTATTTTCATTAGAAAAATATCAACTGGCCAATCAACAACCGCCTCCCTTAGAAAAGTCATCTGAGACCTGGGGCAACTAAAATAGAAAGTGAACGTGCGGGCGGGATATCTAAAGTTTAAAATATTTTACTTAGTAATGTTCTCAATAATTTATAATATCGTTTATGATCTCATTGAATATCACAATTGAAGTACTTAATAACATTAATAAATGGCATTATAAATTATTGCTAGTGCTATACAACTATTGTTAAATAATCATCTTATATCTCGTCGCTCGGTAGAGATTCTAAGTTTCTTTGTTTTCCTTCCTTCTAATTGTGAAAAGTTTTTTCATAAATTAGGTAATTCGTGCAATAAACTTTGAGGTAAGGTTTTACTGGCAGTTCATCGTAAGAATCTTTTCACAAACATTATCTACAAAAAGGATTACCCTAATTTTAAGAAATTTCGAGACTGAACTTTTACATTCATTTCTCTGTGTAAATAACAATTTCCACTCACCTTATTATATTACAATTCTATTTTTTAATTGGAATTTATTGAAACGTCACTGAGATGGCTTTGCTAGTCCACAATATCAGTGCTACGATTCTCACCACTTCAAACTTCATTACATTTTCGAAAACTGAATATTTTTAAATACCCTAGAAAGGACCCCAGAACGGCGTGAGCCGAGAGTCAGATTTGCTGCCGGAAGTGTCTAAATTGGTTTCAAGCCCTTGATGTGCACCTTGTGGCACTGCAACTACAGTACGTTTTGCAACTCACACGGACGTTTGTGGACCAGTGCTGCACACGATAAGCTCAAATTTAAATTTGAGCTATCATTCCTAGTAATAATTTTCTATATTCTGAAGAAGAAGGTCTGAAGAAGATCAGTTTACTTCAATTGATAAAATCAATAAGTATTTTATTAAACAAATAGCAACCAAATTTTCATTCAGATTAAATTTTATTAGTGGATACAATAATAAGATGGCTTATGTAACGTTGTCTATAACTAAAAGAAGAAAATTCTGCATGTCAAAAATTTATTATAATATATGACACACATTTTAATTCCTTTTAGTAACTAAATTATCTAGAAGCCTAATCTATATCCAAGCATTCGTTCCTTCTTGCATATGACTTTTTGATGTTATTTAGAAATCTTCTCACAATACAAATTTTTATAATAGTTCGCGTGGTAAAGTCCTTATATATCTAGGAAGAAAGTTGTGAAAATCTGTGCGACCATAGAGTTTTCTTACTTCACAATCACTCAGTGGATAATTCTTGTTGTCAGAACAATTTAAAATTGCATGCCCTTCTTCCTCAACTATTGGACGAAGATGTCCGTGGGCATCTACGACTCCAATCGTTACGCCACACGCCTTCACACTACGTCTCCGTAACATTTTCTCCGTCACTGGCGTCTTTTCAAAATGGATGTTTTCATAATAATGAATACTTTCACTATATGAACGTCTCGTGCTGCATACGTCTATAAGTAAATTGATTAACCATTGCGCCTCAGGAGATTCTGTAGGGGAAAAAAGCAATGAGCATTAATAAATAAAAATAAGAATTAGAAAGAGTAAATAATAATAAAAAAAATTTTCAACCCTTGATTTTACGAATTTAATTACGGGCACTTTTCTTTCCTTGTAATTAAATTTTCATTTTCGGTAGAATTTTATTTTAAAAAAATCTGATGTAAGCAAAAGAAAATTGCTCACCAGGGATGACACAGAGTAAGAGGTTTTTCAATTTATATAATAATATATATATAAATATTTTTTAAATTTTTTATCTGTACAATTTTTTTCGTAATGACGTGATACAAATATCTTTTTGGTTGTTGCGTACGGGGCTGGATCACAGGGAGTCCACCCCAAGGTGACAGGACTATTAGGCCGTTTTAGGTGGCTCAGCCTCCCGACGTGGTGCGAGGTGTGGAGTCAAAGTTCATTCCCTAGAAGCCGAGGTTGTGGCGAGGAACGGAAGTTTCCAGCCTAGGACGTTTCGCGGGAGGTGAGGAGAGGAGAGAAGGGTTCCTCCGCGCAGAGGCGGAGCGTATCGTCACTAGATGAGTCGGCTTTGGGAGTTGAAGCGGGAGTGGCAGTAGGAGCAGGAGTGTGGATCGGACGAGAATGATGAAATAATTTGCCCGGTGTGGGTGGCAAAGGTCCCTTGCGAGTGGTTGGAACTAAGAAGTCGAAGGGTTTATTCAAGGAAGTGGCTGTCGAGGGCCGGTATTAAGGTTCCGAAAGGGCCTTAACCGGCACCCTTCGAGGAGTCTCTGGGACAGCGCCTCGAGGCACGAACGGTTCCAGGTCGTTGTAACGTTTAGTAAAATCTAAGCGGCCCGACGACAAGGAAGAAGGTGGAGGAACCCGGACGAAACGAATTGAGGTGGGACGGTAACAGTCCAGCTCACGACCAAGATAGGATGTGAGGATTGAGAGGTCGAAGGAAGATGGGAGATGGTGGCCAGATCCTCCCGAGCGGAAACGAGGAGAGCGGACGTCGGCGGCGAATCCGGGTGGCCTTATTGGCACGGCAGCGTGATTTTCGGTGGCCAGACATACGGCTGATAAGGTAGCCTTGAAAAATAAATTCAGTCTATTGGTGGACACGGAGCCGCCAAGGCAAACCGCACCAAGGCGAAAGAGAGACGAAAGCGACCAAATGCGGGATTCTACTCAAGCGCGGGTATTTATGTGCGAAACGCGAGGGCTTGAGCGAAGAATAGAGCGGCTGCTGGCCTGCTAATTGACCGAGACTCTGATAACGGAGTCGCAACGGAGCGGTGCGGACAGAGTACTCTCAAACATTTTCATAATTTTATATTTAGTTTTAAAAATATTTAAAAGTATAAATTTTAAGATAGTAACGTTCCTCATGGCCTATTTTTTTTATCATGGGCAAAAGAATTGCGGAGTATTATAACGAAAGCGTCTAGAGGACCCCTTAACGAGCTCGTATGTCATTGGCCCATTTTCCAGGGACTTCCATCACTGCTTGTTATCGTGACTCCCTAAATGGGAGGAAGTAAGCTCGTTTTGTAAACACTATTGATAAGCGATGAGCCTGAAGGAATCACACTCGAGTTTGTTTTGAAAATATCTTAAAATAACTGTATAAATCTCCTGAACTTTCAAAGTAACTAATCTTGTGTTTTTTATAAAATTTTTTATAACTGCTGTATCAGGTTTTATACTTATTTCTAAAAAGTCCAAAAATAAAAAAAACATGCATATAACTTACCTCTTGAAAGTTCTTGTTCCCACGGCGTCAATTTTCTTCCTTCTTCATCCCCAGAATCGTATGAACCATGTGAAGAACCATTCGGAGAACCATGAGAACCTTGACCGAACTCAAACCCAGCAGGAATGTTAAACATCCCGGTTACTTCTATAAAATATAAAAATTATAAAATTAGTTTCCAAATATATTTGAAATATTTCGTTTATATATTACTTCAGGATTTACTACATTATTTGATGAATCTAAAGTATTTTTTTGTTACAAATATTATTTTTGGAATCATTTCATCAACTGCATTTTGCAAAACTAGTCATGTTCTAGAAATTAGATATTTTAATCTGCCCAATTTTTATTGTTGGAGTGAGATAGTATAATTTTTAAAGTAAGACTTGCATTTTACGTAGTTTATTAAGTTGATAGTTATGTCACTGTTATATTTAACATCCCGAATAAACAAAACCAAAAACGTCAGGAGCAGAGAACCGAAAGCGGTTATCATGACCCTCCAATAGAGTAATTGGTATACGAAGAATAATTTTAGCACTCAACAGATCGTCGCTAATGAATATTCTACAATATGATTCACCGTATATACTAATTTGGGGCGTAAAAGTAGATGATACTGTTGGTATGTGTGTATACTTAACAGCGATTTAAATGACGACTTTTATTGAACAACTCGTATGCATACATAAATGTTCCATCATCAGTTCTTGTAAATGTTATCTTTAGAATTATAAATTATTCCCTCATATGAGAACGCTCCAGTGAATCTGACATTGACTACAAATATATATATATATAGGAAGTAAAGAAAGGAAACTACAACTCTTTTTAAAATTAAGACTGAACGATTTGATGAGAGGCTTAGGACTATCCAAAGAATCATATGAGTTCTTGGTTTCTATACTCAAAAAGACAAACTTGGTAAAAAAAATAGAAAAGCAAATTACTATAGAAATATCGAAGGAGATTTCAGGAAATATTTTACAAAAGAAAACGAGCCTTCATTGTTTTACTGACACGATATAAATGGATTGAGGAATACATCGAAACCAGGAATTTAAAGATCCAACGAATGGAGACTGTTCATAGATTCCTGTCAGAGAAGTTTGAAAGCTGTTTCGCTTCACAATAAGAATGTTTTTGCTTCCATACCGATAGCGTATTCAACTATGTAGAAACGGAATTAAGAAAATATCAATTTGGTATGGGATAAATTGAAATATTAAGAATGCAATTGGCGGATTTGCGGGGATTTTAAAATGTTGGGAATAATTCGGGGTCAGAAATCAGGTAACGTTAAACACCTATGTTTCCTATGCTTATGTAATAGTAGAGACCAATCTTAGCATTATAAAAAGATTAATTGGCCAGTGAGAGAAACTTTTGATCCAGGATCAGAGAATATCATCAACCTCTCACTGGTGGATTCGGCAAAATTTTACTATCAGCTCTGCATATAAAACTTGGCATGGTGAAACTGTTCGTATCAGCATTAGAAAAATTAAATAGCTTTTTCATATATCTTCAAGGACAATTCCAAGAACTATCGAATGCAAGAAAAAGAACAGAAATATTTGATGGACCTCAAATCCATAAAATAGGTAGGAATCATAATTTCGTTACAACTATGAACAAAGTGCAAAAAGAAGTTAGGTTAAGCCTCAAAAAGGTTGAAAAAGTTTTAGGGAACCACAAGAGTGATAATTACAAAAGACTGAAATTGATATTGAAAGAATCATTTATTGACAAAAAGATATTTTGTATTGAATGAATAAAAGTTATGAAATAATTTTATATTTTCTAAACAATTTTTATAAACAGTTATTCACATCAGTTATTTATGCTTGTACAAATAAAGGTTTTCTTATGGAATGGACCTAAAATTTCTCAGCAATGATATGCAGCTATCATATTTAGTAATTTAATAAAAATTGATTAATATTTCAATAAACGTAATTAACAAATGCACTGCTAGGCTATTTTTTGACATACCAACTTATGGTTCTCATAACGTAATCAAATGTCAATAACTAATTTGTAAAATTATTATAGGGGAATTTCAATGACAATCAATATTTAATATTGTTAAGAATCATTTTTCAAAACTATTAATCAGTAGAAACTAGAAGGGCTGATTGTCAAAGAGCACTAAAAAAAAGAGGCGCAGCTCTTTTGAGGATTTAATATTCCGACAATATACTATTTTTGGGAGTTTTAAAATTGGAAAATTGACTATTTTCAAGAATTTTCGAATTCCGGTTTTAAAATCTCGGTAATAAACATTTTTGTTAGTTTTCTTTTCTTTTGAAAATATTGATTTTTTCGGTTTCTTTTTCTGCACTTATTTTTTTGTGTGCATTTTTTCGCATTTGGTAATTTGAAAATATGGCCAAATGATGCCATGCAGAGAAAAGTTCATCAGTAATTGTTAAAACGATTAGTAATAATTATTAATTCATTTGTTAATAGGCCTAGGGACAATTGTTGCCAGAAATGTTTTAAATTTTTTTATTTTCTCTGTTATTGAAGCGGTATAAAATAATGCCCAGAGCGCGCGACTGTTGGTCCTCGTGCTTGACGATACGCGCTTTGTCTGGGTTCACAGACTTTTTTAAACTAAAAGTCAAAGCACCAACGACAGTAATTTGGTGATTGTGAATTCTGTTTTGTTAAAGCTCTTTCGGCTTTAACGAACACATTCTCATCACGTATCTCGTGCTTCACACTCGAGTTTGCCCCTGAAATATTATAAGATTCCTATATAGGTATATTATTGTGTCTAGGTTGGAGAGTCTAGTTACAATAACAGTCCAATGGAACTTCGATTAATTAGGAGGATGGGTCGATTAGTTTCCACTGAGAGTTACAACTGGTTAGTGTTTTATGTTGAGAAGGTCACCAACCTTCAGCAGCGTTGTGTTAGATATGGGAGTTCCTATGGTCTCATATCCACATTCATGGCACTCATTCAGGTGCGAAACGAAAAACTTATATATCGATGCGTTCTACGAAGAATATACTATATTTTAGTTAGCGTTAATAATTAGGCTAACTTCATTTTTTATGAAATTTAGCAAACACGTAGAAGTTTTGAATGTGTAGGGAATGTTTCGAATAATAATGGGTTATTTTTTCGATTTTTGAAGAAAATTCAAAAAGTTGTTATCATAAGCTTGCATGGCACTCAACAATCAGCATTTGTCTTCTCTTGACTCTTTTAATATCGTGCGTTCTTTTGCTTAAAATCTTCATTTTCGTGTTTTTTTTAAATTTCTTAAACACTGTCCCGAGAACGTCCATGTCTTTAATCCATGGACATGGACTGACATAGGATGTCCTAGGAACGTCCCATGGACGTTCTTGGGATTTTCATAGTTTTGTGTCCACTGGGATAACTCTGGTATTTTTTGGGTTTGCGAAAAAGTCATCAGGATAAATTGTTCAATTTTCTTAATACTACGAATATCTGTATAGAGATTATTTTTATCTTCAAAAAAGTGGTCTCTAAAGTATTCAAAATGCGCTAAGTTTTTGAATTTTTATCCAAAATGGCTGACTAGCGAACTTTTAGGAACTTTCAATCAACGTTTAGGCTACTAAAAGAGTGCAGAACTGTTTTCAAGAGTTATCGAGCGCACATACAGACAGACAAACATAAAGGCAGATAGGCAGAAACATTCGTAAAAATCTCTTTTTCAGAAGGGGGTTTCAAAACGTGGATAGGTGACAAAAACTAGGGGGGGGAGTCAAATTTTACACAAATCTAAATATTTTCTCGGATGAGAATGTAAAAATGAATTATTTTTTATAAATAATTTTCTGATAATTCTGTTTTTTGTTTTATTAGTAAAAAATAGCATTACAACATTTTAAAAAATTAAATTTTTTGAATTCCCACACACAAGATGAAAAAGAATTCAAAATACAAAAGTTATTCTTAGAATGTGCCCACACACCATTTTTGCTTACTCATGTTTCTCTGTAATTTGCATAGTTTGAACGAAAAAATGTAATTTTTATATTTTCCATTAATTTTCATGCTGTAAAAATTGGAATTTTCGATTTTTTAAGAAAATTCCGAAAGTTGTTATGATAATCTTATAGGACATTCAAAAATACAAAATGTTCTTCTCCTGGCTTTTTTTTCTATAACTTGTGTCATTTTTGTTTGTCAACAAAATTCATTAGGATGAATTGTTTGAATTTTTGAATACTTTGAATATCTGTACAGAGAATTATTAAAGTTTGAAAAAAGGGATCTGAAAAAAATACAAAATCGGCTTACTTTTTGAATTTTTATCCAAAATGGCTGGCTTGCCAACTAATAATAATTTTTTAGAAAGTGCTCGTGGTCACAGGCAGACTGACAGACAGACATAAAGATATTCAGACAGACTCATTCATAAAAACATGTTTTTAGGATCCACGGGCCTTCAAACGTGGTGTTCACAATTAAAAGAACAAAGGCAATTCTGCTATTCATTCACATCCAAGTTGAATGTCGGGTGAACATTATTGTTAAAAAATTAATTCTGTATCAAGATGAGAAAAATATTTTTTTGTGTTACAAAATTGGGGAGTTTTAGAAAACAATTATATAGACTTTTCCTAATGCAAATTGTTTTATACAATAATTTTACTCTTCATCGTCGCTATAACCACTGAGAAAATCATAGACCCTAGCAATGTTAATAAATGAATTAATAATTATTACTGATCATTTGAACAATTAATAATCACATTTTCTCGGGATGACATTATTTTGCTGTATTTTAAAATTACCAAATGCGAAAAAATGCACTCACAAAAATAATTGCCGAAACAGGCACTGAAAAAACTAATTTTTTCAAAAGAAAGAAAACTACAAAATATGTTTATTTCCAAGATTTTAAAACCTGAATTCGCAAATTCCTGAAAATAGGCAATTGTCCATTTTTAAAATTCAAAAAACAAATAACTAACAAAAAAAACAAATAACTACCTTTTGTTCCGACTCTTTTTTTAAGGGTCTTTGGATACCATCCCTTATAATTTTCCCTGATTAATAGTTTTAAAAAATGATTCTTAACAATAATAAATACTTTATTGTCATTGAAATTCCTTTATAATAATTTTATAAATTAGTTATAGTTTTCCGTGGGAACACCTTTATTGATACCATCATAAATACCTGATGAGAATAACTGTTTATAAAATTGTTTTAGAAAATAAAGAATTATTTAATAACTTTTATTAATTTAATATAATATCTCTTTCTGTCAATAAATTTTTCAGATTTACTGCGATTCAAGTGACGAATCGCAACCGATCCCAGTGAAACACTTTGCATGCAATATTGTTATATACAAAGATAGGCTAAAGATTTTGCATATCAAAATTTATTTATTTTTGTTTAAAAAACAATATTTTTGGTACGGCTTCAATAAGAAATAAATTTAATTATAAATGTATCATTTTAATTATTTTCAGCATTAACTCACCAACCGATTTCTTATAAATTAATCAATAAGTGTTACTGATTAAAAAAAAATCTAATATTAACTTTCCAATTCCACTTTTCAGGCATCCACTTGCATTGATGTATCTCGGAAAAAAATATTTCTTTTTCTAACGTACAAATTCTATTTGTGAAAACGTTTTTTGATTCTCCTATATCATCGTAGACAAAAACGAATCGCAAGTCCATTTATAGTTGAACCGAATGTAAATATGAGTGCGGGCAAAAATGGGTTTGCCATTTAACTTGCGCTTGCGCCGACAGACAGATTTCTGATTAAAAAGAAATCAGTGCAAAAGTGATTTAACTTTTTCTTGGAGGACGAACGAATTAAGCCATACGCTTCGAGCAAAAACGAGTTAAATTTTTACTCGTTTTTGCTCATAGCGCGTGACCTACTCCGTTTTTCCGCTAAAAAAAAGATAATCCCACTTTTGCTACGACTTCTTCTTCTGTCCACTTTCACTATCAGCCCCTCAAAGTAAATTTAATAAATTCCTATATTTACCGTTTTTCAATGAATTTTAATGATTGCAGTGACGAGATATTAAAGAGATGGAAGATAAAAGAGTGCAATAGCTCGAAGTCATAAAATTATACCACTCTTTATAGATGGGAATCATGTTTCACCTGGAATCAGAGACTTTCCAAGATTTTTAAAGATTAATCACAAAATGTGACGTGTTGAGGCGAAACAGTCTCCGGATTCGGATTTAGCGACCTGAAAAACGTAGGGTAAGCCTATTCTGGTTTTTGTGGCTGACAACATTTTTTGTGGAGCCGTGTAATTCTCCTGAATGAAAGAAACTTATTAATATTCTGCCAATAGATCTCTCAGTCGAAATAATTCAATATTCCTACTTTAGCTCGATATTGAGAATTGAACCTTTTGATATCACTATAGTTTATCCTTCTCAACTCGCAGATATCGCAAAGATCAAAAACAGAAAATAATCACTGTATCCAAGAGAAGATTTTTCTTTAGTTTTTTTCTTTTTTAAGAAAGAATTGTTTTACTTCAGATGAGTAAATATTATGCACAATTTTTTCTGGGCATACTATTTACTCATCTGAAGTAATAAGATTCTTTCATTTAAAAAAAAATCATCTCTCGAATGAAAGAAACAACTTGTTTGGCGACAGTTCCTTAACACATATTGCCTCATTTCAATTAAATAGATTTTTTGAATTAATGAGTGTGCGTGTGTATGTGACTCTGTAATTTGATTAAGTCTTTTTTTATAGTCCGGATTTTGAAGAATCTATTTTATAGGGTCCAAAAAACATCGTAAGGAAAAAAATGGATTTGGCGAGTTTTTGGTGATAATTATGATTGTTTTAAAATATTTAAACGCAAATTGCTTCTAAAACGTGAAATATTACCACACATAGACAAATGTTTTTCCGAGGCTGGAGGACAGACAATGTGTACTATATTTTTTTTGGGTCACTAAATCCGAATCCGAGGTCTCAACGGCCCACATTGGGGATATAGCAATAATTTCTTTCAAAACCACCTACAGGTCGCAAATCTGAACCAAATCAAACAAAATTAGGCTCAAAATGTTTGTAATTGAATTACA
>JAWWLR010029261.1:0-10591 GCA_035041075.1 Acraspis erinacei | reverse complement strand
ATTGAATCTGTCCAAAAGCTCTGAATAATATTGACCGTTGATTTTTTACCATTCTGAAGGTAATCGATGTGAATGATAACGCGTGCGTCCCAAAAACTGTGGCCATGACCTTGTTGGCCGACAGATCCGCCTTGGCCTTCTTTAGGGCACGTTCACTCGAAGAATCCCACTGTTTCTATTGTTCCTTGGTCTCTCACGGTTGCGCTTATGGTCGAGTGTGAGCAATCGCGGCACCCATCTCGCGAATTGTTTTTTCATGTCCAAATATTCATGAAAAATGTGATTTACCCGCTCAGTTGAGATGCCTGCAGCTTTGACCACCTCACGCAATTTCACTATCCTATCGTCCAATATCATTCCATGGATCTTATCGACAATTTCTGGCGTGATCACCTCTTTTGGGCGACCTGAACGGTCGGCATCACTTGTGCTGGTACGATCACAACGGAACTCAGTAAACTACTTCTTACCCATTTAAATTGATGGTGCAGAGTTCCGGTAGTATTCATCAAGCATTTCCTTCGTTTCAGTAATGGTATTTTTACGTAAAAAATAATGCTTAATCAGGACACGAAATTCACTTTTTTCCATTTTCGTTAAACTTCACGAGGTTATGTGCTTTCAATGGCTGTAAAACACAAAATAAATGACCCAGCTATCTCAATATTTAACAGTAGTCTATTCATAGATGGCGTTGACGAAATAAAATGCTTATTTTCCGAAAAAAATGTCTTATTCAAAAAGTCACTGACTTGTCAAACAGGCCTCGTAGTCTTCCAGAATTAAACCAACATATTATATTTAAATACGACAAATTCAAAAGCAGTTATATAATTACACAAAAACAGTGTGGTAAATTATATCTTTCGTCCTTACTCTAACTTATCCGCTGCATATCTTCTAATTTTCTGCCTTATTTAATACTAAATTAAACAACTATAACATTAAAAATAATACTAATAATATAACACTAATAATGCTTGCTCGTACCATAAGAAAAAATCATTTCCCACGATTTTGAAATCAACATTTGCTTTTAACTTTCCTTCTTCAGGATTACCCGTTGGGCTCTGCCCTGTTCCCTTCCTTTCAAAAAAGGGCAATAACATCCCCGTGCATCACTTCTCCAGTAAAATATTGACATCGAGAGAGTGTATAAAAAACGGGAATCCTTCCCGGGGCATCACTTACCCCGTAAAATGTTCACATCGAGAGTGTGGCACAAAACGGATATGTTTTCCCCGGGCATAACTTCCCCAGTGAAGTATTGAGATCGAAAGAGTAAGGCAAAAACGGTCATGTCTTCCCCGGACATAACCTCTCAAGTAAAATATTGATATCGAGAGAGTCAAAACCGGGCGTCACATCCCCAGTAAAATATTCACATCGAGAGTGTCGCAAAAACAGGCACGTCTTCTCCGGGCATCACTTACACAGTGAAATATTGAGATCGAAAGAGTGTGGCAAAAACGTGCAATACTTCCCCGGGCATCATTTCCCCTGTAAAAGATTGACACCGAGAGATTGTGGCAAAAACGGGCATGTCTTCCCCGGGCATCACTTCCCCAGTGAAATATTGAAATCGAGAGAATGTGGCAAAAACTGGCATGTCCTCCCCGGGAATCGCTTCTACAGTGAAATACTGAGATCGAAAGAGTTTGGAAAAAAATGCATTACTTCCCCGGGCATCATTTCCCCGGGAAAAGATTGACATCGAGAGAGTGTGGCGTAAACGTGCATGTCTTCCCCGGGCTTCACTTCCCCAGTAAAATATTGGCATCGAGAGAGTGTGGCAAAGACCGGCATATTTTACTCAGGAATGACTTCTCCATTAAAATATTGAAATCGAAAGTGTGTGAAGAAATCGGCGTTTCTTCCCCGGGCAACACTTCCGCAGTAAATTCTTGAGATCGAAAGTGTTTGACAAAAACGGGCCTTTCTCCACCGGGCATCATTTCCCCAGTAAAATATTGACGTCGAAAGACTGGCAAATCGTTACACGTCTTCCCTGGGCAGCACTTCCACAGTGAAATATTGAGATCGAAAGAGTTTGGCAAAAACGGGCATTACTTCCCAGGGCATCATTTCCCCTGTGAAAGATTGACAACCAGATGGTGCGGCAAAAAAGGGAAATTTCTTCCCCGGGCATCACGTCCCCAGTGAAATATTGAAATCGAGAGACTGTGGAAAAAGCAGAAATGTCTTTTCCGGGCATCTCTTCCCCAGTGAAATATTAAGATCGAAAGAGTTTGGCAAAAGCATGCATTACTTCCCAGGGCATCATTTCCCCTGTGAAAGATTGACAATGAGAGAGTTTGGCAAAAAAGAGGCATGTCTTCCCCGGGCGTCACGTCCCCAGTAAAATATTTTTAACGAGAGGGAGTGGCAAAAATGGGCTTGTTTTCTCAATGCATCACTTTTCCAGTGAAATATTGAGATTGAAAGAGTGTGGCAAAACCGGGCATATCTTCCTCGGGCATTCCTTCCCCATTGAAATCAAGCAGCGTGGCAAAAACGGGCATGTCTTCTCGGGGCATCAGTTCCCAATTGAAATATTGCGATCGAAAGAGTTTGGCAAAAACGGGCATGTCTTCTCCGGGAATCACTTCTCCATTAAGATAGTGAAATCGAAAATGTGTGAAAAAATGGCGTTTCTTCCACGGGCAACACTTCCCCAGTAAAATATTGAAATCGAAAGTGTCTGAAAAAGGGCGTTTCCCACTGACAACACTTTCCCTGTAAAATCTTGAGATCGATATTGTGTGGCAAAAACAGGCATGTCTTCCCCGGGCATAACTTCCCTAGTGAAATATTGAAATCGAGCGAGTGTGGCAAAAACGGGCATGTCTTTTCCGCGCATCTCTTCCCCAGTGAAATATTAAAATTGAAAGAGTTCGGCAAAAACATGCATTACTTCCCCGGGCATCATTTCCCCTTTAAAAGAATGACATAGAGATATTGTGGCGTAAAAGGGGCTTTTCTACCCCGTGCATCACGTCTCCAGTGAAATATTGAAATCGAAAGAGGGTGGCAAAAATGGGCTTGTATTCCCCACGCATCACTTCCACGGTGAAAATTGAGATCGAAAGAGTGTGGCAAAAACGGGCATATCTTCACCGGGCATCACTTCCCCAGTGAAATATTGAAATCGAGAGAGTGTGGCAAAAACGGGCATGTCTTCCCCGTTCATCATTTCCTCTGTAAAATATTGAAATCGAAAGAGTCTGGCAAAAAGTGTCATGTCTTCCCCGGGCATCACTTCCACAGTAAAATATAGAAATCAAAAGATTGTGGCAAAAACGTGCATTTCTTCTCCGGGCATCACTTCTCCACTGAAATACTGATATCGAAAGAGTTTGGCAAAAACGTGCATTACTTCCCCGGCATTCATTTTCCCTGTAAAATATTGACATCAAGAGAGTGTGGCAAAAACGGGCACGTCTTACACGGGAATCACTTCTCCATTAAAATATTGAACACGACAGTGTGTGAAAACAAGGGCATGTCTTCCCCGGGCTTCACTTCCTCAGTAAAATATTGGCATCGAGAGAGTGCGGCAAAAACCGGCATACCTTACCCGAGAATGACTTCTCCATTAAAATATTGAAATCAAAAGTGTGTGAAAAAACGGGCATTTCTTCCGCGGCCAACACATCCGCAGTAAAATCTTGAGATTGAAAGTGTTTGACAAAAACGGGCATTACTTCCCAGGGCATTATTTCCCCTGTGAAAGAATGACAATGAGAGCGTGCGGGAGAAAAGGGGCATTTCTTCCCCGGGCATCACATCCCCAATGAAATATTGAATTCGAGAGAGTGCGGCAAAATCAGGCATGTCTTTTCCGGGCATCTCTTCCCCAGTGAAATATTAAGATCGAAAGAGTTCGGCAAAAACATGCATTACTTCCCAGGGCATCATTTCCCCTGTGAAAGATTGACAACGAGAGAGTGTGACAAAAAGGGGCATGTCTTCCCCGGGCATCACATCCCCAGTGAAATATTTTTAACGAGACAGAGTGGCAAAAATGGGCTTTTCTTCTCCACACATCACTTTCCAAGTGAAATATTGAGATCGAAAAAGTTTGGCACAAAGTGACAAGTCTTCCCTGGGCAGCACTTCCACAGTGAAATATTGAGATCGAAAGAGTGTGGGAAAAACTTACATTACTTCCCCGGGCATCATTTTCCCAGTGAAATATTGAAATCGAGAGAGCGTGGCAAAAACGGGCATGTCTTCCCCGCGAATCGCTGCCACAGTGAAATATTGAGATCGAAAGAGTTTGGAAAAACATGCATTACTTCCTCGGGCATCATTTCCCCTGAACAAGATTGACATCGAGAGAGTGTGGCGGAAACGGGAGTTTCTTCCCCGGGCAACACTTCCCCAGTAAAATCTTGAGATCGAAAGTGTTTGACAAAAACGTGCCTTTCTCCACTGGGTATCATTTCCCCAGCAAAATATTGCAATCGAAAGAGTATTACAAAAAGTGGCATGTCTTCTCCGGCCATCACTTCGCCATTGAAATATTGAGATCGAAAGAGTTTGGCAAAAACTGGCATGTCTTCTCCGGGAATCACTTCCCCTTTGAAATATTAAGATCGAAAGAATTTGGCAAAAATGTGCATTATCTCCTTGGGCATCATTTCCCTGTAAAAGATTGACATCGAAACAGTGTGGCAAAAAAAGCATATCTTCCCCGGGCATCCTTTCCACAGTGAAATATTGAGATCGAAAGAGTGTGGCAACAACGGGCATGACTTCCTCGGGTATCACTTCTCCATTAAAATAGTGAAATCGAAAGGGTATGAAAAAACGGCGTTTCTTCCAGGTCAACACTTCCACAGTAAAATATTGAAATCCAAAGTGTGTGAAAAAGGGCGTTTCCTCCCCGGGCAACAATGCCTCCGTAAAATCTTGAGATCGAGAGTGTGTGGCAAAAACATGCATTAGTTTCCCAGGCATCATTTCCCCTGTAAAAGATTCACATCGAGAGAGTGTTGCAAATACGGGCATATCTTCCTCGGGCTTCACATCCCCAGGAAAATATTTAAATCGAGAGAGTGTGGCAAAAACAGGCATGTCTTTTCCGGGCATCTCTTCCCCAGTGAAATATTAATATCGAAAGAGTTTGGCGAAAACATACATTACTTCCCAGGGCATCATTTCCCCTGGAAAGATTGAAAACGAGAGTGTGGCAAAAAAGGGCTTGTCTTCTCCACGCATCACTTCCCCAGTGAAATATTGAGATCGAAAGAGTGTGGCAAACCCGGGCATATCTGCCCTGGGCATCCCTTCCCCAATGAAAAATTGACATCGAGAGAGTGTGGCAAAGACGGGCATGTGCTCCCCGGGCATCATTTCCGCTGTAAAATATTGACATCGAGAGAGTGTGACAAAAACGGGCATTTCTTCCCCGGGAATCACTTCTCCATTAAGATAGTGAAATTGAAAGTGTGTGAAAAAAGGGCGTTTCTTCCCGGGGCAACACTTCCCCAGTAAAATATTGAAATCCAAAGAGTCTGAAAAAGGCGTTTCCTCCTCGGACAACACTGCCCCAGAAAAATCTTGACATCGATAGTGTGTGGGAAAAATAGGCATGTCTTCCCTGGTCATCACTTCCCTAGTGAAATATTGAAATCGAGCGAGTGCGGCAAATACTGGCATGTCTTCCCCGGGATTCACTTCCCTAGTGAAATATTAAGATCGGGGGATATTAGGCAGAAGTTGGCAAATTGTGAAACCAGCCAAATTGAACAGTTTCAACCTTTCAAGTCCAACATGCCACAGATGACTAAACGTTTGGACCTAAGTACAGATCAGAAGTACGCCCGGTGGCTCACGACTGCAAATCGTATTCTGCGTCTTTACGTCTCAACCGAGCGTCCCAGTTCTGCACTAAGAGACTTTGCAGAATGCATCACCAAGTTTTATGCTCCTGTGAAGTTTCAGATAAAAATGAAGCCGACGTTCAAAGATGGTCCCAAACATTTATTCAGCCTGATGTAATCAACAAGATACCTTCGTGATAAACTAAAAGCCATTTTTGACCCTGTGATTAAGCGGAACGGAATTTGGGCTCACCCGGAAAATTTATTGTTGACAATGGTGTTTGACAGCAGGCCTGAGATTAAAGAAGATGCTCTGGATCTCATCAAGAAATCAAAAGAGAACTCTAATCCAATGAGATTTTTTAAAGTACCACCACTGAACTTCAGTGCTGAGTATTACACTTAAATCATTGACTGGAATGTAGTAAGGCCTGAAGCAGAACCGCCTCTCATACGAAAACTTGCTCGCGACTTGACTTTTGAACAATTGGAGGATATCCCCCCATTCCCATGTCATACTCAAGCAGTGGAAAGGTGTATTAAGTTGGTCACAGAAGCATCTGGAAAATTCTGCAAAGAGAAAGAGCGCGGTGCCTACATCTTCAACAAAATTGAATCCCAGAAGAAAAACCCTCCCCTAAACACAAAAAAGACCTTGCGAATTGACTGACGTTTCCCTAGGGGATTGATTTACTCCGAAATCATGTTAATACAACCTCATTCATTGCTCATCATCAGTAAGTTGAAAAATAAACGCAATTTTCTAGTTTTCGTGTATTTATGAATTTATGTTATATACGTACATACCTATTTATGAAGAATGAAGGTATGAAACCTGAAGAAATTTTCTTATCACTCTGAAACTTTGTGCACATCATTTTCAGGTCATAAGGCAACATAATTTCTCTATTCTATATAAAAATTTAAAAAAAAGTATTTTTGCCAAAATTTGCTCCACTCTAATAAACAACAACGGCGAATACGAAAAAAATGTGTTCTTAATGATATATCTCCTCCGAAATAAATTACACTATTGTAGACGAATTAGATTTTATTTAATAACATTTAGCAGAAAACGCAAAAAGCAACTGACAGATGGGAATCCCCATTTCTCTCCAATTTATTGAAGTTAAACGAAGATATGTAGCACTGGCGTCGTAATTTTCGCTACAACTCGAATACAAATGGACCGATTATAAGGCGAAAGATTAACCAGGCAAGGTTGAAAATCGGAAAATGTCTTCATTGCTTGTAAATTTTACCTGGCAAGGTTAATTTTTGTTGCAGTGAATCTTTCACGGGGAATCGATGTAAACTTTATCTTTCGTTTTTTCTCTGTTGACTCCATAAATAAATTGACTCGCAGAAAAAAGAAAAACTGTTAATTTTTCCTTTGAAGTTGTTTAAATAATTAATAATTCTTGTAAATTTTCAAAGCAACAAAAAAAATGCATTGAACAGCCATTCTTAGTTGATTCTGTACACAAATTTTCGCGTAAAAAGAAAGCCAAACTCTTAATTTTTCATTCGAAATTGTTTAAATAATTAATAGTTCTTGTAAATTTACAACGCAACATAGGAATGAGTCATCGGATAAAAATTGTTAGTAGACTTCGTAAACAAGTTGACTCTTAAGAAGAAAAGAAAACTCTTGAATTTTAATCGAAAATATTTCATTAATTTATACTTCTTGTAAATCTACCATGCAGCATAGAAAGGAGATATCATATAGATATTCTAAGTTGATGCCGTAAACATATTGACTCGTAGAAAAAAAGCCAACCTGTTAATTTTTAATATAGATAGTTTCAATAATTAATATTCTTGTAAATTTTCAAAGCATCATAGAAATAAGTAATTGAATAGTCATTCTGGGTTGACTTCATAAATCAATCGACTCGTAGAATGAAAGTCACAACTGTTAATTTTTCCTTCGAATTTGCTTAAATAATTAATAATTATTGTAAATTTACAAAGCAACAAATAAAAAGGTCACTAAATAGTCATTCGTAGTTGACTCCGGAAACAAATTGCCTCGTAGAAAACAGGTGAAACTCTTAATTTTTTAATCAAAATAGTTTTAATAATTAATATTTTTGTAAATTTACAAAGCATCATGGAAAAGAATCATCGGAAGGATATTCTTAGTTAATTCAGTACACAATTGAGCTTATTTGTAGAAAAATACGAAAACCTTAATTTTTTAATCGAAATTGTTTAAATAATTTATATTCTTATAAATTTGCAAGCCATCTTAGAAAAAACTCGGAACTCGGAATATCTTTATGAAAATAGTTGTAATAATTAATGATTATTTTAAATGTAACAAATAACGTTCGAAAGAGTTAATGGAAACCTGGAATGAAATAGCCATTAGTAAGAATTATTTAAATAATTACAATGTTTCAAGGTTAAGTAAGTGTTAAAAAAAGAAAAAACCCCAGTCGAATTCGGCACGACCGCTGTAACTTAATTGCTAGGAATGTTTACATCGATAATGTAAAAAGATACTTTGAACTTGCCTTGACGCAGTAGAGCTTGCATAACGCGTTTTCTATCACACAATGGAACACGATCACACTATCACACTACCTAGCGGCATTAAATAATCAACTATCCAGAATTTGTATTGGATACCACAATACTCCTTGAAGCAATATTATTCGCTCCGCACAGTGCAGTACACCCGAAATTTTTATTAGCTCCACAAATTATGCACAGCGTAGAAAAAGTTCAAAAAGCACAACCAAACCTAGACATTTCTCTCCAAATTAACGCAATGTACGATTAATAAAACTCTCTGACCTTTCCATTTACTAACTAAACTAAAAAATTATTATTATTTTAAAATTTCCGCTTCTGAATCTCGAAACATACGATTTGTTCAAAAGTACTCCACTTCCAGTTAAACAACTATCAACTCCCACATATACAAAACCACGTGCTTATGTTGTACCAGAATTTGCATATTCAGCAATTGAAAAGGATCAATCCCTATATTCCAGTTTTAAGTACCACGATCTATCACTGTGTAAAACACTACATAAAAAACTTATTTGCGAAAACGTAGACCCTTCGCATAATATAAGGACATCCAACAGATGCGAAATCAATCTAATTACAAAGCAAAATTTTTCAAACACTTAAAAACTGCGATATTAGGCTTAAGAAACTTAATCACCCTTATTGGCCAAAATTACAAACCAAAAATCGATGGATATTTTCAGTACCAATAAAAGAAGTATTAAAAAAATATCTTCCTGCGGCGTGGACACATTCTCATCACAACTTTTGCCTTTTAATTTATTTTTTGTCTCCTGCGGGGGGTTTTCAAAAAATTTAATTTCCTTAAGTTTTCAATGGTATGATATGGCGATTCAGACCATGTAACGAGAGGTTCACACAACCAAAACTGTTCCTCAATTTTTCTTTCCCAACTTAGGTCTAAACGCAATATAGTTCATGTCTCAGCTTTGTTCAGGTTGAAATTTGGAGAAAAAAAAATTTCGAAGAAAATAAAACTGGAAGCTATATCGATACTTTTTTTCCCAACTTATGGCCACATGGAATGAGATATGCTGTTGAAAATTTGACACCCTAAATAGAAGGCACGAAGGAAGATGCGCGCTGGTCTCAAATGATTTGAATTGTGCTAAAAGTTTTTTTTTATTGCTAATTTGAAGACATACTGACCATGCTGTATAAAACTGCATGTAATTTTCAATTTTGTCAATAGGCCAGTTATCAGGTTTATATTTATCAAAGTGGAGCAATACAACAAACATTGGTCACGAATATTATACCAAATAAAGCAAAACCTAATGTTTGCATTTAAAATGAAAATAAAGAAATTTATATGTTTAGATAGGACGTGCCTAACATACGTATCGGCTGTATCAGAGCAGCACTGTCGCAGCTAGTGGACAACTTCGAGTCCTTCAAACTTCTATGGATCTGTGGGTAATACATATTGCACGATCTTTAATATTTTTCGTGGTACTTAAACTTTTATTTTTAAATATGGGTGAAAAAATACTGATCTCAGGAGGGCCTTGATCAGCTGGTCTGCTCATTATATGACCTAAAAACAAAAAACAGAACTATCCAAAAATTATCCATTAAAGTTAATTCATTTTTAAATTCTCATCAGAGAAGGTATTAGATTTGTGTAAAATTTTCCCCCTTCAGTTTTTGTCAAAGGTCTACGTTTTGAGACTCCCCTGAATAAAAAAACAGGTTTTTACGAAATTGTATGTCTGTACATATATCTTTCGATATGTCTATGCCTGTCGGTGAGCACGATAACTTTTGAAAAAATTAATGTATTAAATTGGCCTTTGGTAAGTTTTCTGGAATTCATTGTCATTGTACAGAATGTGAAACAACATAACTTGTATAGCACTCCGTTATCTCAGAAAGTAGTGAAAACGATAAAATTCAAGAAAACTGTTCAAAACTTCTTTCTCTCGAAAATATTATTTAAAGGAAATTAAAAAATGAAATTTTAATGACTAATTTGACTAATGAATTAATTTACTATTATTAATTAAACTTTTTAATAATTAATTTTTTATTATTTTGGAATAATACTTATACTTAAATCTTTTGGATCATTTTGAAGCGAATAATAATAATAATAATAATAATATCGGTCTCAGAAACTGACTCGCCGTGTGGAGGAGATCCTTCCCTTACAAAACATCAATTTAAGAACATCTACGAACTTGGACGAAGAGATTGACTACTTTAAACAGCGGCTCATG
>JAWWLR010029247.1:0-10591 GCA_035041075.1 Acraspis erinacei | reverse complement strand
AGATAAATTTTCAAACGAGAAGATTAATATTATACAAAAAATGCGATTTATCAAAAAAAAAAAACATGAGTTTTCAAATAAAAAAGACTCATTTTTAACCAAATGGTAGAATTTTGAATTAAAAAAGATCTATTAAAAAAATGTAATTATTCAATTTTCGTTAAAAAATTAATTTTCAATCAAACTGATGAATTTTCAATTAACTGAAGAATCTTCAACTGGAATATGTGATTTTTAAACCAAAAAGATTAGAATCTAACAAAAGATTTTTCATTTCAATCGATAACTGTTTAAATATACGATAATTAAAAGAATTTTTTCAGCCAAAAAGTTGAATTCTCAACTAGAAACGAATTTTTTTCAACGAAATTTGTGCATTCACAACCAAATACTTTAATTTTAAATAAAAAATGTCAATTTTCAAACGCATAGTTAACTTTTCAAATAAAAAAGTTCAGCTTTGAGCCAAAAATGGAAGTTAAAATTTCAATTTAAAAAATTAATTTTCGAGACAAAAAAAAGAAATATTTAACCAAAGTGATGCATTTTCAACTGGAATACTTAAATTTTTAACCAGATGAATTTTGATTTTAATAAGAGCTATTCAAAAAAATGGAATAGTTCAATTTTCTGAAAAAAATTTATTTGCAATCAAATTGATGAATTTTTAACTCAGAAAGACAAATTTTCAACCAAAAATGGAATAGTTAAATTTTCTTTCAAAAAATTAGTTTTTGAACAAACTAATATATTTTCAATTAAAAAATATGTATTTCCCAACAAATAGTTGAATTTATAACTAAAAAATATCAATTTCCAACTAAATAGTTGAATTTTCAAATAAAAAAGTTCACTTTTTACTCAGAAATGAAAATTCCAGTTAAAAAAATAAATTTACCACAAAACAGTTCAACCAAATTGCTGAATTTTCAAGTGGAATATTTAAATTTTTAACCAAAGATGATTTTTTAACAACAAAAAATGAATTTTGAAAGAAGAATATTAATTTTATACGAAAAAAAGGCCATTTTTCAATAAAACATATGAGTTTTCAACTAAAAAAGACACATTTTGAACCAAATTGTTGAATTTTGAATTAAAAAAGATATATTAAAAAAATGGAAATGTTCAATTTCGATTAAAAAATTAATTTTCAATCAAACTGATGCATTTTCAATTAACTGAAGAATCTTCAACTGGAATATTTGATTTTTAAACCAAAAAGGTTATAATTTAACAAAAGATTTTTAATTTCGATCGATTACTGTTTAAATATACGATAATTAAAAGAATTTTTTCAGCCAAAAAGTTGAATTCTCAACTAGAAAATTTCTCAACAAAATTTGTGAATCCACAACAAAATACTTTAATTTTCAATTCAAAAATGTCAATTTTTAAACGAATAGTTAACTTTAAAAAAAAAAAAAATTTAACCAAAGTGATGCATTTGCAACTGGAATACTTAAATTTTTAGCAATATGAATTTTGATTTTAAAAATATCTATTCAAAAAATGGAATAGTTCAATTTTCAGTAAAAAAATTAATTTGCAATCAAATTAATGAATTTTTAACTCAGAAAGACAAATTTTCAACCAAAAATGGAATAGTTAAATTTTCTTTTAAAAAAATTTGTTTTTGAACAAACTAATAAATTTTCAATTAAAAAAGATGTATTTCTAAACAAATAGTTGAATTTCTAACTAAAAAATATCAATTTCCAAATAAATAGTTGAATTTTCAAATAAAAAGTGCACTTTTTACTCAAAAATGAAAATTCCAGTTAAAAAAATAAACTAACCACAAAAAATTCAACCAAATTGCTGAATTTTCAAGTGAAATACTTAAATTTTTAACCAAAGATGAATTTTTAATTAAAAAAAGGAATTTTCAAACAAAAAGATTCATTTTATACAAAAAAGGCGATTTTTCAACAAAATAAATGAGTTTTCAACTAAAAAAGACTAATTTTTAAACAAATTCTTAAATTTTAAATAATCTATTTAAAAAATGGAATTATTCAATTTTCGGTTAAAAAATTAATTGTCAATCAAACTGATGAATTTTCAATTAACTGAAGAATCTTCAACTGGCATATTTGATTTTTAAACCAAAAAGGTGAGATTTTAACGAAAGATGTTTAATTTCAATCGAGTAGTTTTAGTTTAAAAAAATGGAAGTTAAAATTTCAGTTAAAAAAATAAATTTTCCACTAAAAAAAACAAATATTCAACCAAATCAATGAATTTTCAACTGGAATACTTAAATTTTTAATTAATGATGAATTTTCAAGGAAGAAGATTAATTTTATACAAAAAAGGCGATTTATCAACAAAACATGAGTTTCAAATAAAAAAGACTCATTTTTAACCGAATTGTTGAATTTTGAATACAAAATTATCTATTAAAAAATGGAATTGTTCAATTTTCGATTAAAAAATTAATTTTCAATCAAACTGATGAATTTTCCGTTAACTGAAGAATCTTCAACTGGAATATTTGATTTTTAAACCAAAAAGGTGAGAATTTAACAAAAGATTTTTAATTTCAATCGAGTAGTTTTAGTTTTCAAAAAAATATGACTTTTTAACTAAAATAATCAATATTTAACTAGAATACTTGAATTTTCAAGCAAAAAGGTGAATTTTCAATAAAATAGATCAATTTTCAACTAAAAAAAACAAAATTTCAACCAAAAATGGAATAGTTAAATTTCCGGTAAATAAAATTAGTTTTTGAAAGAAACTGATAAATTTTCAACTAAAAAGAAAATTTGTGAACAAAATATGTGAATTGTCAATCAAAACTTTTAAGTTTTAATTAAAAAATATAAATTTCCAAACAAATAGTTGAATTTTCAACTAAAAAATATCAACTTCCAAATAAATAGTTGGATTTTCAAATAAAAAGTTCATTTTTCACTTGAAAATGGCAGTTAAAATTTCAGTTAAAAAAAAAAAAATTTCCACTAAAAAGAAAAACAAATATTCAAATAAAGTGATGAATTTTCAACTGGAATACTGACATTGTTAACCAAAGATGATTTTTTAACCAAAAAGGTGAATTTTCAAAGAAGATTAATTTTATACAAAAAGGCGTTTTTTGAACAAAATATATGAGTTTACAACTAAAAAAGACTATATTTTAACCAAAAGGTTGAATTTTGAATTAAAAAAGATCTATTCAAAAAATTGAATTGTTCAATTTTCGTGTTAAAAATTTATTTGCATTCAAACTGATAAATTTTCAATTAACTGAAGAATCTTCAACTGGAATATTTGATTTTTAAACCAAAATGAGAGAATTTAACAAAAGATTTTTAATTTCAATCGAGTAGTTTTAGTTTTTATAAAATATGACTTTTTAACTAAAATAATCAATTTTGAACTGGAATACTTGAACTATCAACCAAGGAGATAAATTTTCAATAAAATACATCAATTTTTAATTAAAAAAAAATAATTTTCAGCAACAAAAAATTATTTTTAAACATTTTTTAAGTAAAATGATTTATCTTTAACTGGAATAGTTGAATCTTCAAGAAAGAAGATTAATTTACATAAGGCAAATTTTTAACAAAATACAAAAATGATAAAAAATGATAAAAAACAAAAATGATAAATTATCAACAAAAAATTGAATAGTTAAAAAATTAATATTCAACTAACGAAATACGTTTTTAAATAAAATGACGAATCTTCAACTGGAATACTTTAATTTTCAACCAAAAAGATGAATTTTAAAAGAAGATTAATTTTCTACCAAAAACAGAAAAACGATTTTTCAACAAAATACGTGAATTTTCAACGAAAAAAGACAAATTTTTAAACCAAATAGTTTGCAATAAATAAGATCAATTTAAAAACATGGAATTGGTGAATTTGTGGTAAAAAAATAAAATTTGCAATGAAACCAATGCATTTTTAACTAAACTGAAGAAAATTAATTTTCCACAAAAAGAAATTTTCAATCAAAGTGATGGATTTTCAATGAAAACGATGAATCTTCAAATGGAATACTTACATTTTTAACCAAAAAGATAAATTTTCAAACAAGAGGATCAATTTTCTATAAAAAAAAAGAAAAAAAAACATTTTTTAAGAAAATACATGAATTTTCAACGAAAAAAGACAAATTTTCGAGCAAATAGTTTGAAATAAATAATTTCAATTTAACAACATAAAATTGTTAAATTTTGGGTTAAAAAATAATTTGCAATCAAACCAATGCATTTTTTACTAAACTGAAGAAAATGAATTTTCCACAAAAAGAAATTTTCAATCAAAGTGATGGATTTTCAAAGAAAATTATGAATCTTCAATTGGAATACATAAATTTTTAACCAAAAAGATGAATTTTCAAAAAAGATCAATTTTCTACAGAAAAAAAACAACAATTTTTTAACAAAATACATGAATTTTCAACGAAAAAAGACCAAATTGCAAGGAAATAGTTTGAACTAAAAATGATAAATTAAAAAAAATGGAATATTAGAACTCCGAACCAAAAGGATGAATTTTTAACAAAGGAGTTTAACTTTCAACCAAAAAGATGATTTTTTAATATAGTACAGTAATTTTCAACTAATAAATGCAAATTTTACGCCAAACAGTCGAATTTTGAACTGAAAAAGATTAATATTTAAAAAAAATCGAATAGATAAATTTATCGTAAAATAATTTATTTTTGACTAAACTCATAATTTTTTATTAAGTAATCTGGGGAATATTCAACTGTAACAGTTGAATTTTAATAAAAAACAGGAATTTTTTATTAAAATGACGAATCTTCAATTGGAATAGTTAAATTTTTAATCAAGAAGGTTAATTTCCATAAAAATACGAATTTTTAACAATACGTGATTTTTAAAATAAAAAATGATAAATATTTTACCAAATTGATGAATTTTCAATTAAATGTATAAATTTTTAACTGGAATGGCTGAATTTTAAACCAAAAAAATGAAGTTTCTACCAAGAAGATTAATTTCTACCAAAACAGAGCAGTTTTTTAACTAAAAAAGACCATTTTTCAACCAAAAATTGAATAGTTAAGTTTATAGTTAAAAAATTAATATTCAATCAAAGAGATGAGTTTTTTAAAAAAATGATGGAATATTTAACAGGAATATTTTCATTTTCAGTTTTAAAAATAATGTTTTTCGACAACAAAACATGTTCAATAAAATAGTTAACGTTTCATCTGGAATAATTAAATTTGCAGTAAAAATTGAATTTTCAAAAGAAAATGATTAATTCTTCACCTAAAAAGATTAGAATTTAACTTTCAATGAAGTATTTAAATTTTCATTCAAAAAATATTAATTCTGATCAAAAAATGTAGCAGTTCTCATGAAAAAGGAGGAGATTTCCAGGTCGCTATAGACACCCTGGTTAAATCAATTAACTAAAAATCAATATTTTGTATTTAAGAGTATTGTAACATTTATTATACGGATTTAATTATTGCACGATGTTTTCTGCTTAATATATTATTTTGAACTTTTTTCATAAACCGTTTCAAAATTATTTTCATGAGGAAAAATAACGGTAAAAATACGAGTGCCACAACAAAACTTCTGTGGTTACGATAGATGCAATTAATAATGATCAATGAAATATTTCCACTAATTATTTTACACCAAAAACTATCTATTTATTATTATAAATACTAAATTTCCATACATAAAACGCGAATAAAAACACATAAAACTATGAACTTGGTTTCACGACCCTGACTGAATTGCTGCTCGAAAATAACGGAGCACGAATTTTCAGCGAGGGATATTAATGGAAGGGAATTTATAATAAAGAGGGTTGGTGTAAATACCTTGAAATTAAAATCCTCGTCGTCATCATCAGAGAGGAAAAAATCTTCTTTCTCTTTGTTGCTTAAGTAGCCGAACTGCAAAGATTTCATGTATTGTGACATCCTTTTATTGGTTATGTTTGCACCCGGGTCCCGGGAAGGATTCTCTTGCTCATGAGTGCAGTAATTCGCGTCCGTCGATTCGCATAATAAATATCCGTATAAAATATCGAGTGTACACTGATTAGAAAATCAATCGTGGAGAAATCCACTCATGATCGGGGAAATAAGTATCGACGGACGCGAAGGCTTTTATTCAAGGGAGAAGGACTTATGAGTTTTGACGGGAAAGCAATATGGGAACCAACGGAACTGACAGCAACTGACAGGAGCTGACACAAACATATATCTATATATAGCACCAAAGGTTAAGTTTTGTTGAAGCCGGTTGGCGGTTGCTGAGTCTCTCTAGTACTAATTATCGACGTGCAGCCGTTTCGACCTCAACAACTCACTGAGGCATATTTTATTTTTGAAGTTTTTTTTTCATTTATATATCCTCTTGTGTGATATTAATTAATTCAACTACAAATTGAAGCAGACGAACTTCACTTCAACTATAGTAAATAATCAGAAGAATTTATTCAAATTTTGATTTTTTTTTAGTTTTTTCTCCACTTGGGGTGACCGTTTTAATCACACATATAAACAAAAAATCCCGATTTTTTCCCGGTTCGGAAACATTTTGGACGGTCAATGAAATTAAAAAATTCGAACTCTAAAGCTAAAAATTTTTTCATTTGAAGTAATAAAAACGGACAATTTAGGCAACTTTGATCTAGAATTATTAAAAATTGAACGATTATATTTTTGTTATAAACTGAACACTTTTTAAAAATTAAAAGTTAAATTATTTTCATTTTAAATAGTTTTAAAGTCCTTAAAAAGCTTCAAAATTTTATTTCAAAATCTTGAAACATTACATTTGATTTTGTATTTATTCAAATTTGAAATTATTTTTGAAAGTGTTTCCGAACTTTGAAACATCTTTTAAAATGATTCGAATTATTCCTAATTTTTTGTTTAAATCCTGCAAAATAAAAAATATTTCCTAACTAACTTCCGGATTCATTTTTGACGATTTTGTAAATCTTTTTAAATCTTTTTAAACATTCTCTTAAAATTAATTATTCGAATTAAAAAGTCATTCTCAATTTTCCTAGGAATCTTCAGAAACTGCTTTTTATTCGTTTGAAGCCTTTGATAATTCTTGAAAAGCTTTTAAATTTTTGTACGAAATCTGATAAAAAATTTAAATCTTTTCAGAATTTCTCTTTAACTTACTGAAAATTTTTCTATGATTTATAGGTGTGCAATATTTATATACATCAAAATTAAACAATTATACTGGAAAATTACATTTTCTCACATAGAATATTTAAAATTGTAACGTTCAAATTTTTTTTTTTAGTTTTCAATAACTGATTTATAATTACTGATTTTACATGACCAATAAAATATTTCTAAATATTAAACAATTGCTTTTCTTCTTAGTTTAAAAAACTCAACATTTTAAATTTTAGACAAACAATATTTTAAATTTAATAAAATCCTTTAATTATGAATATATTATTTTGAAGTTATTTTTAAATTCAACTAAGAAATATTTTTCTGATAAAAGAAAAAAATGCAAGTAAATTCTAGAATTTTCAAGCGAAATACGAATTTTTTAGAAAACAGATGAATTTTTAACAAAAAAGTTAATTTTGAAACGGTATATTTTAGTTTAATTTTCTACCAAAAAATATGAATTTTCAATAAAAGCCTTAAATTCTGAAGCTGAATATTCCAATGCATAAAAAAATATTACACTTTTAAACTCGTAAAGATGAGTTATCAGCAAAGAAGATTTATTTTTAGCCGAGAAAGGTCAATTTCCAACCAAATAGTTCAATTGACCACAAACAAAAAATAATTTGCAACCAAAAATTTGAATTTTCTAGCCGAGAAAGATTCTTTAGATAAAAAAGAAAAAATTCAACTATAAATGATGAGGTTTCAAAAAAAAGTTCAGTTTCAAATGAAAAACATGACTTCTCAACCAAATAGTTGAATTTTTAACCAAGAAGATTAATTTTCAACCAAAAAGACGAATTTTCAAGCTAAAATATGAATTTATTTATCAGACTTTTAAACTCTAAATTTTTCAACAAAACAGATCATTTCAAACCGAATAAGATGACTTTTTAACCAAATAGTTTTGAATTTTCAAGCATTCAAGAAAAAGAGTAAAATTTTGAACCATATAGTTGAATTTTTAATCTAAAAATATGAAAAAATATAATTTTAAACCAAATAGTTTAATTTTCTACTCGAAATGATGAACCTTCAATAAAAAGGTTCATTTTTAACCAACTAATAGAATTTTCAGCAAAGAAGATTAAGTTTCTACCAAACAGGCGAATTTAAAAAAAAAAGTTGAATTTTCAAAGACAAAATTCTAATTTCTTAGAAAATATTAGACTTTTAAACTCTAAATAATGAGATTTAAACCAAAAAACTTCATTTTTAACCGAAAAATATTACTTTTAAACCAAACAGATGATTTTTTATCCCAGAAGATTGATTTTCAACAAAAAAAAAAACGAATTTTCAACAAAAGAAATGAATTTTCAAATTAAAAATTCTAATTTCTTAGAAAATATTAGACTTTTAAACTCGAAATGATGGAATTTAAACAAAAAAGTTCATTTTCAATCAAATATTTGAATTTTCAAACAAGAAGATTAATTTTGAACCAGAAAGACGAATTTTAAAGAAAAAATTGAATTTTCAATAAAAAATTCGATTTTTTAGAAAATACTACACTTTAAAAGTTTAAATTGAACTTTCAATAAAAAATTCGATTTTTTATTGAAATTTCAATTTTTTTGTTTAAAATTCGTCTTTTTGGTTCAAAATTAATCTTCTTGTTTGAAAATTCAAATATTTGATTGAAAATGAACTTTTTTGCTTAAATTCCATCATTTCGATGGAATGAGATTTAAACAAAAAATTTCAATTTCAACGAAACAGTTGAATTTTCAACAAAAGAGTTAAATTTTCAAGCAAACAATACGAATTTTTAGAAAATGCTAGACTTTTAAACTCGAAGTGATTCGCTTACAACAAAAAAGTTCATGTTTAACCAAATAGTAGAATTTTCAACCAAAAAGACGAATTTTAAACAAGAGTTGAGTTTTCAAGCCAAAAATTCGAATTTATTAAAAAAATATTAGACTTTTTATCTCAAAATGATGAGCTTTCAACAAAAAAGTTCATTTTTAACCGAAAAATATTACTTTTTAATCATACAGATGATTTTTTATCCGAGAAGATTAATTTTCAACAAAAAAACGAATTTTCAACAAAAGAGTCGAATTTTCAAACTAAAAATTCTAATTTCTTAGAAAATGTTAGACTTTTAAACTCGAAATAAATAGATTTAAACAAAAAAGTTCATTCTCAATCAAATAGTTGAATTTTCAAACAAGAAGATTAATTTTAAACTAAAAAGACTAATTTTCAACAAAAGAGTTGAATTTTGTAGCAAAATTTTTTTTTTTTTAATATTAGACTTTTAAACACGAAATGATGAGATTTAAACAAAAAAGTTCATTTTGAATCAAATATTTGAATTTTCAACAAAATATTTGGATTTTCAAACTAAAATTCGAATTTCTTAGAAAATAATAAACTTTTAAAGTGAAAATTATGAGCTTTCAACAAAAAAGTTCATTTTCAACCAAATAGTTGAATTTTCAAGCAAAAAATTTGGTGTTTTTAGAAAATACTAGACTTTTAAACTCGAAGCGATGAGCTGACAACAAAAACGTTCATGTTTAATAAAATGGTAGAATTTTCAATGAAAAAGAGGAATTTTGAACAAAAGAGTTGAATTTTCAAGCAAAAAATTCGAATTTCTTAAGAAGTATTATACTTTTAAACTCGGAATGATGAGCTGCCAATAGAAAAGTTCAAGTTTCAAGCGACGAATTTTCTAGAAAATAGATGAATTTTCAACATGAAATATAATTTTAAACCGAATAGTTTAATTTTTTGCCAAAAAGGATAAACTTGCAACTAAGAAGATTAATTTCATGCATAAAAAGACAAATTTTCAACAACACATTCACATTCACGAAATTTGCGGGATTCACGGAAAACAAGAAATTCACGGAATTAATTGAATTTCCGGAATCCAATGAATTCACGGAACTCTAGAAATTAATAATATTCAATAAATTTACGTAATTAGTAGACTTCATGGAGTTTATAGAATTCGAGAATGCATGGAATTCACGGAATTCAAGAAATTCATGGAATTTATGCAACTAATTCGTGAAATTCAAGAAAATAGTAAAATTCATGGTATTCACGAAATTCAAGGGATTCATAAAAATTCCCTTCGATTATATAAATCCCATGAATTCCATAAATTATTTGAGTTACGTGAATTCTCTGAATTCCGCGAATTCCTTGAATTTCATAAATTTTACTAATTCCTTTAATTCCATGAATTCCGCAAATTTCATTAATTCCGTGAATTTGATGAATTCCATAGATTTCGAAAATTCATTTAATTTCATGAATGTCGTGAATTCCCATTAGTCCTTGAATTCTATTAATTGCGCGAATTCCATACAGTTCGTGAGTTCCTTGAATTCCGTGAAATCCGTGACTTCTGTCAATTTCATTAATTTCGTGAGTTCCTTGAATTCCATGAAGTCTGTGAAATCCGTGAAT
>JAWWLR010029212.1:0-10592 GCA_035041075.1 Acraspis erinacei | reverse complement strand
CGCACGGCCATTGCTCCAGCTATAAGGCTGCCTTCTCCTGATGGAGACGGATGTGGAATTGAACAACGTAGATTTATTCGGCTTGTATGCTTTTGCAAACCGCACAAGATATTTGAATTTCGAAGATACACTTTCCCTGCCAATGATTTGCTGAAAAAAAGAATTGGAAGTAGATATGTGTTTGTGTCTAACCTTGAACAAATTGTATTATCAGCATCTAATGGTGACGTTTTTGCAATATTGGAGAGTCCCAATATTCTTTCTGGACTATATGCATATGATAGTGCCATAATAAAAAGGGCGAAAATAAACCTGACAAGCGGTATGATCCGAATATTGACCCAAGAAGAAATCAGTCAAACTCCAGTCGGTTCCCAGCGACGAATCTTGAAGAATTTTAAAGTACTGCATTTGACCCCTGGTGTAAACTAGATTCAGTAACAAAGTTTTTATAATTTAAAATCTCTTCATATTGAAGTTTACCACAGACATTTGTGAATTGATGATTGTGAATTCTCTTTTGTTAAGGCTGTTTCTACCTTAACGAATAAATTCGCATTATGTGTATCGTGCTTCGTACTTGATTAAAAGTATTTCCCAAACAAAACATTGTCGTTATTATGTTGAACCCTATCATATGGAATATACATATATTGTTTCTTAAGCCTTTTATGCATCAATTCTAATTTGTTATTTTAATATAATTTTTCGCGATTAAAATGAAAAATATTTGCCATCAAAAAATAGTAAAAAGCAAATAGGATCTATTTAAGATGAACGAAGAATGAAACTTGTCCTTTCTTTTTATTCCTGCAAACGTGCTAAAAGAAAAATGAATCCGATTATTAACCCGACATTATTAAAGACTTAAAAATAACTGGACCTAGCTAAAATGTTCAGGATTGTACGCCTCAAAGTTCTGCTCTTTGAATTGTTCTTCTTATGCTAATAGGATTTCCAAATTCTTTTATTAAATTTTGAAAGCTATAGGAATGCAGATTGTTAGAAACTGTTAATAGGCATAAGAGGCAAGATATTACTAAAATTCAAAACGTTTATATCAACAAGATCCCCTATCAACGCACCTGGAAGCTGCGATAGTTTACATGTAGTTGTTCACTTCTCGTACAAGGAAGTATCAACAACCAAATTTATTTCCGTTCATGAAGATTTGGACTATTTAAATCCACAAAACATTTTAGAACCGCATCATGAAAATAAAAACATTTTCCAAAACTCGATTGCCGTACTTCTACACAGCTGATGCAAACTCTTTCATTACTAAGGTCATTTTTTTCAATAGGACATGGGTTTTGGAAACTCTCTCTATTCCCATTATCATAATCAACATTATTATTGTAGAAATGTGTTATTATATGGTTATAAAACTTTACGGATATGCATGTTATTGGACTTTCTGTATCAATAAAAGCTGATAATTGTAAATAAAAAAAATTAACAATAAATCTAATATCCTAAAGAATACGATTCGAACAATCACAAAATTACACGTTTCGTAAAGATTATGAAAGTTAGGAGAAGAATTCTCCATTGCGACATCAAAATTTATGGTGCATATTAGGAATTCATCAAATGTGCTCCCTTTCAATGTGATTTATAACACGCGCTAAGTTGTTGATAATCTGCTTCTGGATTCCCATATCTTACTAAATTTGTCTTTTATTAATAATCCTCTAGTCTTTGTTATAATGCTCAGCCGCTATTTTATTTTTGTTCTTTTATATAAATCAAATCCAATTATATAATAAAAGTAAAATATTGCACACATTTTTATTACATTAAATTCTTATCTATAGAAATAATTATCTGTTTAGTTTTACCTCGAAGGATGAAATTGTGGTATAAAATTCACATTGTTCACCAACACTATTGACCAAATGCTTCTAAAAATATTTTTCAGATTTTCAAAAGAAAAAAAACTCTGCCGAATTGACCCCAACAATTGACTGCAAGGCTCATTTTTGTCCAAAGTGCTGCCTCAAACAAATTCTACCCAGGGTTCTTGAAATACCAACTTGAAGAAATATAATCTGGTCTTTCATGTTTAAGAAAAAAGTGCACAACTCGATTGCCTACCTAATGGTGAACCTATTCCTGATCTTCCTCGTGATAGATCTTCTTATTCTTCTGATAGAATTTCACATCAAAGGCGTCTTCCTTCTGCCGAGACATCTATTCGCGTCAGTCCCTGGTCTCCTTCTTCAAGTTCTCAAACTCATAACATGACAATCCGCAAAAGATGTTTCAACTTCGGAGATTCACTTTTCCTGCCAATAATTTGATAAACATCAAAAATGGAAGGGAATATAAGCATGTGCTAATCCCAGAACAGATTGTATTATCAACATCCAATGGTGACGCATTTGAAATAATGGAGAGTTTTAAATATTCTTGCTGGATTATATGCGTAGAATAGTTCCACAATAAGTAGGGCGAAAATAATTTTATTTCTAGAACATAATAAATAAATTGTCATTTCGTGTATCATGCTTCATACTTTATCGAAGCCTTATCAAAACACAACATTGTCAATATTGTGTTGAACTCTATAATATTTAATGTACAGTCCAACCTCGTTTATTTGAACTCCTTGGGAACGTAAACATCTCGTCTATTGCAACACGAGAGGGGACCCCACCACTCCGCGTATCCGGAAGGTCTCACAATACTATTTTCCGTTTCCGTGGTGTCATTGACTATACGGAACATACAGACCGTCAGTGGTGGGAGTTGGGGCAGTTGCGATCGACCATTATCTTGGATTGCAATAAACGATGCTTGCAATAAACAAGTGTTGCAATAAACGAGGTTTGACTATGTTTTAGTGTTTGATATTCTTCATTCCGCAAATTCTGTTTTAGGTGAGAATTTTTTCCTTTTGCTTCTCAGGTCATTTTCCCATCAATTTTAATTTGAGATTTTAATGCAACATTTCAATATTAAAACGAAAGTTAAGTGTTTTGTCCAAACGTAGTAAAAAGTAAAGTATATCACTTTTAGAATAAGAATGTTGTTTTTGAAAATTATATCATATCATATATCGATTTTCTAAACATTTTAATTCTTGATATTTAATGTAATTTTCAACGATCAGAAAAAACTCGCACTTTCGTTTTAAGCCTTAAAATATTGTGCTAAAGGGCATTTGAATACAAACATTAGTTCGAAAATTATGTGTTCAGCAATTATGGTTTTTAATCTCCGGCCCGAAATGTAAGGAAAGGTAAGGTAACATTTGAATTAATCTATTGTAAATATCACTCCATTTGTTTTTTTATTGGTTTTATTTCTGTTATAGTAAATATCAAGAATGCATTCTGCAAAAAATTTGTTAACCAAATTAAGCAGATGGGAATTATATACTAAAGTTGTTTTTAATTGATTTAAATTTTCCCTTCTGAATTGGGTATCATTTAATGTAACATATATATCTGCTAAACATTTTATTAAACGAATTTTGTGATCAAATAAATTATTTCAATTAAAGTTTTAGTAGGACAACAGCCGGTACAGTGAACCAATTTTTGCATTTTAATTTTTGTTTCAAAAAAAATTTTATTAGAATCAAATGAATGTTAGTTTAAAGCTATAACTATTTTTTGTCATGCGCCACCAACAAATTATCTGTAGTTTTTTCTTTCAACTCTTTTTCGGATCTCTTAAAAAACGATTCTTCTTGAAGTAATGGCATAATTTCTTGTTCCTGCAAGCTAATTTCCAACTCATGTAATTTGTTCGCTCTATCCAGCCGCAAAAATAGTAAAATTTTTGCAATATCTTCATTCTCTATTAATTTTATCGCGTCTACCTAAAAAATATCAAAACGCAAGTCATTTTCTTTCTTGAATTTCTCCTTCATAATGGTCTGACTTTGCTCCCTCTTTTTTTACTGCAACTTCACGGATAACCTTCCTTACAGACTCTTTCTCAGACAGTTCATCAACTTTAAAATTTTTATAAAAATAACATAATACTTGACCAATTGTTGGTAAGTCCTCCCCGCCAAGATTTTTTTGCAAGCACTAAAGCGACGAAGATATCAAGATTTTAACTTTTAACCTGGACGAGGGAGAGCAGGACATCATCCGATTGGATTACATTTTTTCATGGATTTTCTTTTTTCCAAATGGAACAAGGATTTGCATGGGCCCATTGAACTTTTCAAACTTGGTGATGTTTTAAACATCCTGTTAATTATCTACCAGTCAAGAAGTTTTTTCGTACCAATTTGTTCATAAATCCCATTTGGAGTTTCTTTAATTTGAAAATCAAGATAATTAATACTATTATTAATCTCGCGTTTATGGGTGAAATTCATACAACCTTCAATACTATTAAATGCATTTAAGAGAACTTCAATTTTTCCGCCAGGAACAAAAGCTAAACTGTCATCCACATAACGTTTTTATAAAATAGGTGTGAAATCTAATCATGGTAGAAACAACTGGAGATCAAAGTGAACCCATAGAGAAGCCCGAAATTTGTTTCTAAAATTTATTTTTAAAGGAGAAAAAGGTATCTTTACGATCGTTCTGGTAGCTATCAGGATTCCGGTTTTTGTTATCTTTGTTAAGTCATCATTTAAATTAAATTTTTGTTCAATGCAAACTAAAACAAAATCTAGTGGGATGTTGTCAAACATAGACACAACATCTAAAGAAACTAATGAATGAGTTTTTGGTACATTAATGTTTTTTAAACAATCTTTAAGTTCCTTATTATATTTGGCAGTCGAACTATTGCTAATAGAAACTAGCTATGGAATATCAGAAATATATTTTGATAAATTGTAAGTGGGAGAAGCAATGGTATTCACAAAGGTCATTAAATAATCTTTTATTTTCTCATCCAATAGCTATGCCATTAAATTTCTTTCTGTATTTCTGTTCTTCCCCCTGTCATCGTTTTCCAGTCGAATTCAATTTATCGTTATCAACGTATGTAACATTTAAATTTTCCGGGTACGATTAATGTTTCTGAAAAAAGTTTCATAAAAATGAATGCCTTAATCTTTGACCATGTGTCCTTTATAACTCTATCACGCACTAATATCTCGAAACAGGACCTATCTTTGTTATCATCTATCTTCATCTGAAATTCCATTTGTTTTCCGGATTCTGCATATATCCTTTCTTGATTGTGGTCCACTCAAAGAGAGATTTTCTTGTGAGAAAAGCATGTTCCTCTTGCTTGCTTTGTCTTGAACGACGTGAATATATTTTGCACAACCACATAATTGTTTTGCAGCAAGCTTAGTTGAAGTTAGTCACACAAGGAAAATTTGTGGTTCAAAAGGATTCCTGTCATCACACCTGAAAATTCTTTCAACCTGAAATTTGAGAGGAAATACCATTAGTGTCAAGAATCATCCTTTTGTCATAAGAGAAAATTTCCGTAGATGTCTGCTTAATAGTTCTAATTATTTTATTGAGTTAATTTCATACTTCCAACTGAAAGGTAATGCTCGTTGCCAGCTGTGCTAAAAAACTTTATTTCGAATGCTTAAAAAATAAAAAACTGAAATGTTTTTTAATTAAATCTTCAAATCAAAATTCTCCATATTTAAACAATCATTTCCATTTGAAACGATAAAAATTAAAATAATTTAATTCGTGCTTCATGATTCATATAAGGCGAAAGGAATGAATAACAATTAAAATGTAAACAGTAGAACAGTTTTTAATCAACGCGTACAATAATAGATAATAAAGATAGGAATAATAAAAGTATAATATTGAATAAATTTTTTATTAATGTTATCTACCTAAGGTAAAATTAATATCAGTGATATCAATTTTATCAAATTTCGGAACATAATATTTTCCTTGTAACTGTTTAGAATGAAATTTAAATCTTATTAGTCAGTCTTCCCTCTATTTTGAAACAATGAGTTTCGTGTGTATTTTGATCTTCAATTTCTCAATCATCATTAATTATTTTGGTAATTATAACAATATAATACTAATTAATAATATATAAATATATGTGTCTGTAATCTTTCAAATATTTTTAAGCTTTTGAAAGTTATTATCTGTCTGCAAACATACGTCTATTAAATTACAATTGTTATTTTTTCTCCAAAATCTAGAATGAAAATTTTATTCATGCTTTATACTAGAGCTTTCCGCTCACAGAAAAAATAGAAGATAAAAGTTATATTTTTTTAGGTAAAATGAAAATATGAATGAAATCGCAATGGAAATGAGGATCCCAGATTTTTTTTGTAATTGCGCTTGTTTTCATTTAATTTTAAAAATAACAACATTTTCTGAAGAAAAAAAAGGATTTTTCAACAAAGAAGAGGAAACTTAATAAGCGAAATAAATTATGTACTAAAGTGAGAAGTTAGGAACAGAAAAATTAATTTTAACACATTAGTTCAAACTTAAACTTATTAGTTCAAGTTCAAATGGACCGGTTGAGTTCAACTAAAAAGGATGAATTTTTTTTAAAAAGCGTTTTAACCTGTACCAAAACTGATGAAATTTACTTTCAACGCAAGAGACTTATTTTTAAACAAAAAAATTGTTTAAAAAGAGAAAGATTTTGAATCAAAAAGAATTACTATTAATTACAATATTATTAATAATATAATCAAAGATTAATCAGAACCAATTGAATATTCAACCAAGATATACGAGAATTCCTTTATGCCATGAAGTTAAAAAGGGCGCCAAGATATTTAAAAAAAAACAAAAACAGTCGACGTTACATTGTTTCAAATATAGTTAAAAACTGCAATTAT
The DNA here is from genome assembly GCA_035041075.1 of Acraspis erinacei. Classification (NCBI taxonomy): domain Eukaryota; kingdom Metazoa; phylum Arthropoda; class Insecta; order Hymenoptera; family Cynipidae; genus Acraspis; species Acraspis erinacei. Next base: position 3,826 of record JAWWLR010029212.1, on the reverse strand, counting down.
TTACATTTTTATTATAATATCTCGGAATCCTGAGGTACAGAATTTTTTTTATAAAATTGTAACAATTTTGTAAAGTCTGGAATCAACTCAGGAATTATAAACTTAAAGTAATGAAAATAATTTTGTGGTGGTGAAATTTTATCAACGGGAATAATTATTTGTCTAGCTTGGCTACCTACGATAAAATTGTGGTATACTATTGATATCAGTAATAAACACTGTTCAATGATTTTTTAATAAATTGTTCCTATACTTGGAAAAAATGACGACGCCTTTAATCTAATTCTGTAAGTAAACAATGACACCACTCAACCTCCCAAAACTTGTGGATGCCAGCATTATCCCTCTTCGTGAAAACTTTATTAGCGCCTTTGCTCACTCTGTGTTGCTGAAAATAACCAGAGCTTCAACACATTTGCCATAAGTCTTTGCGAAATCAGTCTCCCAACCTCTTACAAATTAGACACGAACGCAGCCTACTTTGTCAATTTCTACAAAAACAAGCAGCAGACAAAAGAAAAGGAAAGTGAAATTAAAACCAACCACGCGAAACAGGCACCATGGCAGGGATCATAATCATTTTAGGGAAAGGAGGAACATCAACATCAAGTTTCCTTCCAAATTTTAAGATCTGGCTGAGATAGCTGCCTTCCTTTGTAAAAATATCTCAGAGGAGTCTAACTTGCGGAACCTTAATTGTTCAGACTATTGCGTGGTGAAAGGTTAGGCTGATTTTTATAAGGGAATAGAAACATCTGTAGATTAGAAGGCCAAAAGACGCCTGCATCAGCTAAACAAGAAGTTTGGATGGGCTAAGAAAAAGGTTGCCCATGATTAGTGTGTCATTGACTATATATCATCTGGTCTTTCAGGAAGACACCTTGACCTTTTGGTTATGAATTGTTTTAGATCTCTTGACATTTAGAAGGACCTATACATACTTAGGTATGCCTTCTCGGTTCTGGCTGACTAGACCATCACTTCCAAGTAGACGAAAAAGAAGGACAGATATCATGACCTTGAAAGAGAGTAATTTAATGTTTCTAGTAAAAGTAAGGTCTACGAAAACGCAAAAGTTTGCTTCAACACACCTTTGCTTCAGCTAAGATGTCCTGGTGGTTAAAACTTCCAGCTTGCACAAACATAATCCTCTCTTTCTTGTTGCAGGGCCCAGTTCACAGTTTGACTGCTTGCCGAATGGCGAACCTATTCCTGTTGTTTCTCCTGATGGACCTTCTTATTCTTCTGATAGGCGTTCACCTCAAAGGCCCCTTCCTGCTGCAGAGACATCTATGCGAGTCAGGTTCAGGTCTCCTCCTTCAAGTCCTCGAACTCCTCGCACGGTCATTGCTCCGGCTATAAGGCTTCCTTCCTCTGATGGACAGGGATGTGGACTTGAACAACTTAGCTTTATTCGGCTTATATGCTTTCAGGAACCGCACAAGATGTTTGAACTTCGAAGATACACTTTCCCTGCGAATGATTTGCTAAATATAAAAATTGGAAGTAGATTTGTTTATGTGCCTAACCAAGAGCAAATTGTATTATCATCATCTAATGGTGACGTATTTGCAATATTGGAGAGTTCCAATATTCTTGCTGGAATATATGCATATGAGAGTTCCAAAATAAAAAGGGCGAAAATAAACATAACAAGTGGCATGGTCACCACATTGACCCAAGTAGAAGTCAGTCAAACTCCAGTAGGTTCCCAGCGACGAATCTTGAAGAATTTTAAAGTGGTGCATTTGAACCGTCGTGTAAACTAGATTCATTAACAACGTTTTTGGGATTTAAAAACTCTTGATATTGAAGGTTACCATTGACTTTTGTAATTTGATTATTGTGAATTCTCTTTCGTTAAAGCTCTTTTCACCTTAACTAATGAATTCGCATTATGTTTTTCGCGATTAAAATGAAAAATATGTACTATAAAAATGTAGTAAAAAGAAAATAGGATCTATTTAAGATGAACGATGAATGATACTTGTCCTTTCTTTTTATTTCTGCAAGCATGATAAAAGACGAATGAATCCGATAATTAATTCAAATGTTATGGCATTGGCAGACAACGGCAATGATGGTAGCAATGGAACACAGCCAGACATAAAACCAATAATCTCTCATTAGGATGAGAATGTAAAAATGCAATAAATATCGATTATCCTATTTTATTTATTTTCCATTTATATAATAGATACCATGAAATAAAAACAATTTTCTAATAACAGTAATTTTATATTTTGGTTTAGTGAACGAAAAAATATTTGTAATTAAGCTCTCAAAACAAATTTAAAAGTTGCTACACAATTTATCAAAAAAAAAATAAATAAAAAATTTGTTATGGATAAAGCCAAAACATTCCTTCTTTTAAATTCACCATTAAATAAGAGAATTCCATGTAAAAAATATTAAAATAATTAACTACGAAAAAATAAACAATGGAGCAAATTATTAACGAAAATTTCAGAATTAAAAATATTCATGATCCTTGGTGTAGCTGAATTTTGTCAACAATTTGTCAGTTATTTTTTGTGTTTGCAATTAAATGTTTGATTTGGTTATATTTATATTTTATTAAATTAATTACTTACGTTCGAAACGATCTATTTTCATATATTTTAATATAAGACAGTGTATATTAATAATAATAAAATTTATTTACAATTAAATGTAGACAAACCCTGACCTTCCGATCCGCGTCTCAGACGAACTAATGCTACACTTTTTTATTTTGATAAGGGGGCGCAGCTATCACTAGCGGCAAAATAAATGTAATACAAATACCATTATTTAAATTTGAAGATTATCCCTTAACAATTTCATACAGAAATATAGTAGCTTGCTAGAATCTCCAATCAACGAACGTCTCTTTAATGACGAATTGTGGTCAAGGAAAGGATTGGTTATTCCCGATTAGTCGTTCTACCTTCCGATCCAAATAGTTAAATTTAAAATCAATACATTGAGCTCTACATGATGAGACATGGGACACACTAAGAGTGATGTACGATAATTTATTCAAAATCATCATTTTATAAGATGCAGGTATGTGCTTGACCTGTGATTGGTAATCTCGTATGGAGCTAAATTTTAAATGTGATCTGGTCCGATTTAGAGTGCCATGTATTATCATTATTTTTCTCAACATTGAGGTTAGAGAAAAAATTTTATGTTTCATTCAGTACACTTTTGTGGAAAATTAATGTTGGAATCGTAAACTGAAGCATCCATGTTGTTTTTCCAAAAGAATGAACAACATTATCCAATCTCAAACTAAGGTTTGTGCGTGCTATACAATTTAAAGACAATTTAGACATACGGTCTAAGACTTTATAAGATAGCTATTTATCCAAACCATCAGCAGTGTAAAATGATTAACTGACACAGAAACGCTAAGTAAAACACTTAAATATAATTAAAATCTAAGCCACTCTAATATTATTAAAGAATTACAAATAACTCGACCTAGCTAAAATGTTCAGGATTGTACGCCACCAAGTTCTGCTTTTTGAATTGCTCTTCTTATGCTAATAGCATTTCCAAATTCTTTTATTAAATTTTGAAAGTTGTAGGAACGTAGATTGTTAAAAAACTGTTAATAAGTATAAGAGGCAGGATATTACTAAAATTCAAAACGTGTATATCAACAAGATCCCCTAGCAACGGACCTAGAAGTTGCGATAGTATACATACAGATGTTCAATTCTCGTCCAAGGAAGCAGTTTTAATGTAATTAAGATTACTGTACATTCATCCATCTACTTGGATTGCAATTTCCTCTCGATCCTGATAAAATTAAAACATGTCACACGCTGGTAGTAGC
>JAWWLR010029193.1:0-10593 GCA_035041075.1 Acraspis erinacei | reverse complement strand
TACCCTAGCCTATCACGAGTATTTTTTTTTTTGTTAGTAAAGCACAAAATAGAAATCGTGTTATTCTGGTGTGGGGTTGAACGTTATCTCTCTTCTCAAGTCGGAAAATCAAGCGCCTGTAAAGGCACAAAAACGAAATGTCGCACTTCCCCATTCTTCAATTTTATGAAACTTACATTTTTTTCTCCCCTTTAGCAATTGTAAACCAAAATAATAATTTTTAATCCAAATGAATTAATTTTAACCAAGAAGATACATTTATACCAAAAGACAAATTTTTAATGAAATAGTTACACTTTTAGCCATAAATAGAATAGTGAAATTGTCAGTTGAGAGAAATGATTTTTCATTAAAAAAAGAAAGAGACTTTATGTGGAAATAGTCCTATATTCACAATGTGACCTTAGGCTGAAAGCAGTATTGGAAAGTAACCTCAATTCGCCAACAAGATCAAGGCCTTTATCGATCTGAAAGATTCAAGCAGATCCTCTCACGTACAGGTGACGAAACATCGAGGGCAATACACATTTAAAAAGATAGTTTTACCGCCATCTGAGGTAAAAAGATAAATGTTGGCTGTCTGTCAATTTTGATCGTCGAAGATTACACAGCTGAACGGATATATTTATAAAAAGCAATATTCCATCCACAAGATAAGTAGCTGGGATGACCGAAAAGTTTAAACACATTCAACATAGGCTCTGTATAATGACTGATAGGGTGCGCAGGAAAGAGGAATCTAACTCCTGAAAAGATCAAAGCGTGGTCTGTGAGGTCGCTGAGAAGCAGTTCTACCGGGAAAATTCGTAGAACTTAAATGCGAAAGCTGGTGCTGGAAACTGTGGAACGCAATTTTACATGAGCGACATTACTTCGCAAAGAAACCTGTATTAAACATACATACATACAGAAACCTGAAACTAAAAGGTTCCTTTATCGGATCAGCTTCCTTTCCAGGATCATGTACAATATCCTTTGCCAAATTCTTGCACAGGTACATTTAATATTACGAGTACACCTTGTCCTGAAATGTACACAACTTTTGGTACAAGTAAATTCCCTAAGTATGTAAAAGGTTCATTGGCTAAGTGCTATCAGAACCTGCTTCATGAGCCAGCCTAAATAACCTCTTTCATCAAAGACGGTGTCACGTACCTGCGTGACTTCCTTGCAAGGCGTACGTAGCATTTATAGATTATAAGCAAGCCTTCACCTCGGTACTTCACTATTAGTTTTTTGAGATTCTCCGGATGCATAAGATCTGGAAAGTGTTAGTCAATTGCTGAGTCATGGAACGGCCTCCTGGGGTACGAAACTCAAGTACTTAAATATTGATATATCGAGGATCTCTACGCTTTTGCTCCGTAGGGCTGGTATTTTCCAGCTTGACCTGAAGCTGATATGTATATCGCAAACTAACCTCAATTCCCGCCAACAAGATCAAGGCCATCATCACGTACGCGAATCTGTTCCCTACCTACTCTTTCGAGCTTATCAAATAGTCTAATCTCGTTTTGGAAAATTCGAACAGAACCTTCCGTCTGCCTATGGGGAAACTTCTACAGCAGAATACAAATTTGCCATTCGGAAAGATAGTCATACCATGCTGTAGGGGAAGCAGAGGCCTGCTGAATATTTTTCAATGGTCGAAATCGCAATTATGAAAATGCAATTATGAATAACCGAACGGTTATTTGATTAAAAAGCGGAAAAATTCAATATGCAAATTAATCTGCTTATCCAAGTACACAAGAACAACCTAACATGGATACAGAGGCATCCATCCTGTATCTACAAAGTTATGATCTCGTTCCTGAAACGAAAGTATGTCTCGTAGTCATATAGGACATGTTGATTATAACCAGAGAATACCAAAAGCATACTGTACTTACAGGTGGATGATCGGTGTAGGTTACTTGGTGATTACAATAAATCCATTGAGCACTTAATTCATGGCTGCAAAAATTGAGATCATAATGCACACACACAAAGGCATAATTGCATTTTATTATATTATAGACACAAGCGAACATCCTGCAGGATGGCCACTAATGCAAGAAATCATGACCATATAGCAAATGAAAAAGGTTACAATTCATCATCTCTTGATTTTCGCCATAGGTTAGGTCCACACAAGACTAAAGAGTCATCTGGATAACCTAGAAGTTGATAGGGTTCTAGCTGGTGGCAAAATGGCAGTTTCACTAAGCAACTGCCCAATAAAAATAGAATATTTCGGGTTCCAATCGAGTACCCGAAAAATTGTCTTTTGCTCATAATGAATCATCGCGAAAGCATTAAATCTTTAATTAAAGAACCCTACGGGGAGATTATTCTTGCTAAAACAAACACCTTTAATAATCTCAGGACTTCTCAATGTAAGCTATTAACATCCTTAGCTTTCTTGAAATGATGCAGGGACAACAAAATCGTCCCAAAATCAATTTTGCATAAAACAATCTTGTTTCTCTTAGAGAAAAGAATACAACACACCAAATTTTTCTTACACACTACCACCAAAAAACTATTAAATCGTTACCTTTTCGTATCAAACACCCTCAGATTTGACATTTAGTTTAAATTGGACCGTATATTATTCGACCAGTCTCAATGGATTAAAGATCTTCAAACTCAAAAACAGAAAATAAAATTTGACAAATTACTTCCAGTAAGGCAAACACCATTAACTGACACAGTGAAGAACATCTCCGACCATCCTTTTAGCAATGACATTATTTCAGCCTTATCTGAAGGACACAATTGTGCAGTAGCTCCTTCCAAAATCCCGACAGAAGAAAAGACCAGCCATTTGGAATCCACAATATATGACCTCCCACCAGAAAAAGCAAACGACGTGAGACGTAGGACGGCCAATATTTTACGCAAAGCTCAAGTCCCCTCTTCAACCTTAATAAAAAAAGAAAAATCGCAATTCAAGCACTCAATCGGAATAAAGACATCCTAGTCTTATCCGTCGACAAAAGCAACACAACATTAATAACAAATAAATAAGGCTTTAAACACAAAATCATGGACCTTCTAACTGACGATACATGCAAATGCAAAAAACTTAAAAAGAACTACACAGAAACAATATTCAGTATAATAAAAACCCTTCTCAAAGAATCTAAGCTGGACAGTTAAATAATATATAAATTAATACCTACTAATCCAATCTCACGAAGACTTTACAGGCTCCCAAAAATCCACAAAAATAACATTCCCCTCAGACCGAACGTCAGCGCAATAAACTCACCAAATTACAAGATAGCACGCTTCCTCGCCACAGAACTATATCCTTTTACAGGAAATTCCATCCCTCACATCAAAAACTCATTTGAATTTATCAAAAATATACAACAGATTCACATTTAACCGGAAGATATCATAGTGATTTTCGACATAGTATCTCTCTTTACGAAAGGACCAATCTCTGATACAATTTATATTATTAAATCTTTTACAAAATTCCCTCCTAAGCTCATACCTCTGATAGAACACTGTCTCAATAATACTTCATTCTCTTTCAATAACTAATTCTACGATGAAACCTCAGCAGCAGCAATGGGATCGCAAATCTCACCTTTAATAGCCAACATCTTTATGCAACATCTAGAAACTAAAATCTCCAACCAATCAAAGCTTAAACCGGAATTCTGGTTCCGTTACGTTGACGACACCCTTGTCATCTGGCGATATGGACTAGATGAATTAAATAAGTTTTTCGACTTCATCAATCGATTAAATCCTAATATCCAGTGCACCATGGAAATTGAACAAAACGAAAAATTGCCTTTCTTGGACGTATTAGTTTACAAAAGATCTGATACCAAATTAGTACATGAAGGTTACAGAAAACCCACCCATACAAACAGATACCTAGATGCCTCTTCCCACCAACACCTATCTGAAAAACAATCGGTCATCAACTCCCTGGTATAGAACGCTGTCTCCATCACAGATACAGAAAACCTACGTAAGGAATTACAAAACGTTAAACAAATCCTAATACAGAACAATTACACAAACAAATTGATAAAGCAATAAGAAAATACCCTAAAAAAACAAATCAACACAACCTACTAAAGAAAGAGAGAGAAAACCGACGACCATCCTAACCGAAATCGAAGGTGTCAAAGAACAAATAGGCAGAATTCTCAACAAGCAAGGACAACTACTAAATAAACCTAAAGACAAAAATGCAGCCCTTAGTTAACCAGGAGTATATAAACTCCCTTGTTCTTGTGGCAAAGTCTATATTGGAGAAACCGGGAGAGCGGTGAACCAACGTATAAAGGAACGCAAAAAATCACAATATTTTTCCACGGAAACGTAGAGAAGCAATCGAAATCCTAAAACTCCGTAATAGCATCAATAGGCGCAATGGATACAACACCAATCCGATTTGACTTTCCGTCCTCCCGGATTTATTAAAAAAGAATTGATTGGCCGATCAGGTTCGACCACTCCCCACCGTGGGGAGTGGCCTGAAAGATCAGTTTCAAGTCAACCCGGAACAAGTGAATTGCAATGTTCACGAAACTTCGGCAAAATTCGTTGTTTTTTGTACACGATTGGAACCCGAAAAATTCTCTTTTGATCATAATGAATCATCGTGAAAACATTAAATCTATAATCTGCCGTATGTTCCTAAAATTTTTAAACTAAAAATGTTTAGCTGGAATCCAGAGGTGTGGCTATTAGATCAATTTCCAGGTTCGATGACCTCTCCATGGAACTCTTATTGCAGGCTAATATTTCCTTATAGTTTCGATTTTCATTTGAGTGTATAGTACAAGAAATGATATCTTGCAGATTTACAGAGTTCTCGAATACTGCCAACAGCTAAGTAGTTTGAATCGTTATTCTAACCTCATTTCCGCAGTAATTGAGATTTAATTAATATTATTTTTCAATATTTTGTGCATGCCTCTAGAAATAAGTTAATAAATTAATTAGTTGGATTAAAAAATATATTTTCAGATTGAAATAATTTATTATAACTAATATTAAGTTAAAAACAAAAAACTAAACACCAACCGAAAACAATTGCATTTTTAACAATGAAATTTTCTACCTCGAAATGAATTTTAAATCCAAGTGGACGAATTGTCAACAGAACAGTTGAGTTTTGAACCAAAAAACATGATTTTATCAAAATAGTCGAATTCTCGACAAAATAATTGCATTTTTAACTAAATAGTTGAACATAAAAATTCTGAACAAAACGGTAGAATTCAAAACTCAATAGCTGAACTTTAAAGCGAAAAGAAATAATTTTTCACTATATAATTAAATTTCCTTGCAAAATAATATGAGAATTTTCAATGCAAAAAGTCGAATTTTCAAGGTAAAAATTAATTTTTGAAGTCAAATATAAAGTGTAATAAAAGACAAATTTTAAACAAAAACGTTGATTTTTCATCCCAAAAAGATGTCTTTTGAGCAGCATATTTAAATTTTCAACTAAAAAAAATAATGAAAATTTGTAATAAAATAGTTAAAGTTATAATTAAAAAAAAAAATTCGACAAATAGTTAAGTTTTGTCCATAATATTATATTCTTTAACACAAAAGCACGAATTCCGATATGACAGTTAAACTTTTAAACCACAAAAACCAAATTTGAAGAAAAAGTATTTTCAATCAATTATTTGATGATGAAACTTATTTGTGAATGCTTCTATACATTATTAATATATAAGACCATTTTAGGTGTAATTCTTTAAATATTGGGTTATAATTCTGTTAATAATATTTCGCTATATCACACTATAATTTGTCAACACTTTCAAACCTTAATCTTAATTTTCGTTACCAATCACAATAAAATTACTTGAATCGACCATACGATGTTGAGGGAAATTTTTTATTAATTTTTGGTTTTATTTCAAAATAATTATTTTGAGAACTTTAAGAAAAATAAAGGTTTTTGAAAAAAATTTAACAGTACTTTAGATTTATTATGATTATTACCATAGATAAAATTTTGAAGTTCTTAAAGATTCTGAAAGGTTTTAAAATAGTAAAAAAAAGAATTTTGTAAGACTTCACCAAAATAAAGAAAATTGTTTACGTTCCTAGAAAAAATTTTAATAATTTTTAATTCCGAAAGTGAATTTTTAAAGATCATCTAAGACAATTTGCTATATTTAAAAACATGAAAGCATTACCAAAAATGTATCAAATATTTTTCGATTTCTTCCGCTATTCCATTAAATTATAAACTTGTTGAAAACTTTACATTACATAGTCCCGTGATCTCCATTTTTGAAGGCAATTCCGGAAAAACAGTTTACCGCTTTTCGGTACATGCGTAATGGAAAAAATTGTGCACAGGGCCTCATCAATACCGGAAACGGGTCAGCCAAGGAACGTCGCTTGATAAAAATAAGTTCTGAACACGCGGTAGAGTAGGGGGCTCCAACAGTCTTATAATAATTGTTCGTTTTCGTTTCAAGGCTGACATAATACGTATAAGTTCACTGTATCTATTTAAATCTTATCACTTGAGTGATAAGAATAAAAACTAAATCAATAAATATCAAATATTCGCATTGTTAACTAAATTCTTTATTGGCGTACAGATCAGTTTGCCTTTTAATAGAAAAAAATGAGGGTCGCTTATAATCTTTTCTTTAACACCATGGTTATCCTTAATCAAATTCTTTGCGTAAAGAAATATTTTATTTTTCCATTAAAAGTTGCTAAGACGACCTTGTCTTCCTCCTTTCGCAACGCCTCTACCTCCGCAGATGACCCCTAGTCCTTCTCTACTATTTACAATATGTACAATTTTCTTACATCTACTTCCTCTCCTATATACAATCTTTCCTTCTCCATTCCTCTTCTTCCTTCCTTCTCTTCTTCTCCATCTTACCCAACACCCACTTCACCCATGCAACTGCCCTTTTGTCCGCCCTTTCATGCAACAAGACCTCCACGCTTAGTCCACTCCTTTCCACCTCTTCACACTCATCTAACCAGTATTCCGCTTTTTCATCCCCCTTCCGCACAATTCACACATCCTCTTCTCTCCAGAAAGCCAGAACCTATTATAAATCTCCATATATCCCCACCTCATTCTCTCTATACGTTCCTGACTTTCTTGCTCCCCTGTCTCACAAAAATATTGCGCTTTCTCCCTTGGAATAATCCACACATAGTTCCCATTAAACCTTGCCTCTCTTATTCTCTCCTCCCCTGCTTCCTTCTATCTCTTCATGCTGGTTCTTTTAACCAACTGATATATCCTCCTTCCTTCCGCATGCATCCTTCTCACTGCATCCAACTGCAATCCACTCGTTCTATAATCCCTTGCCCTGTCCACCTCCATCCTTCCACCCTACGTCTGTTTTCCTTCTCCCACCAACATTCCCTAACCAGCATACTTCCCCCCTCTTCTAAAAATTTCTACTCGTATTTAAACGCTCGGCTCCCCGTTAAAATCCCTAAACTCATTCTTCCTGTCTCCTTCCTGACAATATAGTTTGGCACATTCCTTGCTACTCCCAGTGTCCACTTTACATACCTCTCCTGTATCCTATTTACCTCCTCAGTTATCGTCCATCCCACACCTACCCTCCGTAAAATAAGACAGTCATCACTAGCGAATCACGCAATTTCATTCTGCTTACAAAGTCGTCGGCAAACAAACTCTTTCCCATATCCTGCAACTTACCCGAATTTAATTCTAAAGAATTTTTGTCCAAGTATCTTCTCAACCTTTACATCATCTGCTTTAAAGCCTCTTCACTCTTTGCTAGCAGCACTGTGTCATCAGCATATGCGAGTGACCATACCCTTACCCCCTCCGATCCTAACTCCTCCTACCACTCCGGTCGCTAGCTCACTTTCCATACCTGCGATAAAAATTGCAAACAGCGTTGGGCTAAGCGGGCACATTTGCCTCAACCCCCTATCCATCCAGAAACATTCAGAGGTTCCCTCCCCTCCTCTCACCCTATTTTTAGTCACCTCATATATCTCCTTCACCTTCTCCATCAGGCCTCTCTCCACTTCCCTATCTGCCATTGCCTCCGACAACCTCCCCCTAATTGAAACTCTATTAAGTATTATCTTTCCAGAACTTATATCAAATTCTATCTTAAGAATATCGTAAATTTCTATCAAATTTTATCTTTCGAGTAAAATCTTATGCACTCCAGATACTTTTCAAATACATTTTTAACATTACAAATTCGACAATGCTTTTTGTCTTTTCACAGAAATAGCATCAAGTAAGCCGCCCAAAACATTGGACCTTCTGGAAAATTTTGGGAGGAGTAATGAACATGCGCATAATCAAGGTACCTATAGTTCAAATAAAAACTGATAGCAGAAGCGTTACGTAATAAACAGTTGTTTAATGGGAACTTTAAAACTTTTAATCATCTCTTGAACCAGTGCATACTTTAAATTACATTTTACATATAAAAAAATTTGATAAAAAGTTCTATCGAATTGTGTCCATGTAGAAATCCTGCACATTTTTATCAAAATGTTTTTTTATGGAATTCTATTAAATAAATCATTATCATTAAAAACAAGAAAGATATGATAACTGGGGCTAATTAAAGGAATGTCACAGTTTTGATGGATAATAACGATTCTAAGAATAAAATGGCAATTTTCCTTATCCATTTCTGTACATATATGAGCTAGAACGTTCTCAATCTTAAAACTCCTACAAAAGACCCCATAGCAAACAAATTTGAATCTAGTGACAATTTGTGTTCTGCCAAAATACATAAACCAGATTTTTCACTCAGATCTGTAGTTTTTTCTATTGGTACTCTGACTATGTCTTAACAAAAACTCTTAGAAAAGTTATCTCAGATGCCTCACACAGATATAAATAAGCTATACAAATGCTTGAGATTCTAAAGAACGCGCTCGCAAAATTAAAATTCCCGTAATTATATCATGGTTTTTCTTGATGTAACATAATCATTCACTAACCTATAAGATTATAAGATTCCTTCCCTATAAGATCTCTAATATCGGCCATATTATCTAAAATAGCATTGTAAGATTTAGAATCTAATTCCTTATAAAAAATTGACTTTAAAAGGCTAGCTTTTATATTAATGAGATCCTGGTAAAGGTTTGAGGTAGACATTTTTTATTTATACCACATGTTTTAAAATGGTTCATATAAGTTTTGAGAAAAAATCTTTAACAAAATGCATGGTGAAAATGAGAAAAGTGATATTTTTTTACGGTTCACTTTGTAATATAATCATAACGTCCAAATATAAATCTGTGATTATAACCAAATTAATATATCTACAGGCTACTCTGAAAAGTATCACTAAAAATAATGTATATTCATACATTTAATTTTTGGACATATATTATTTGTTTGCACATTTATAAAATGCTCGCAACTTAATCACAACAAGTTTAATTTCCTGCTGTTGTTTTTAATTCCGTGAGTCAGTTTTTTACTTATACATCAATTTTGGACGAATTAGCCTGTTCAATCATTTTTATTGTGTTTAATTTCATATATTACTATTTATTTATATACAAAATTTTGTAATATTATATTGCTATTTAGTCTGATGAGGGAAAAGGTAAGATTTCAGGAAGAGGTTCATAGAGGCTCTGGAAGTTGTCGTGGACTCTTGTCGCCACATTCATCTAAATCATATTCCCAGGCATTAACTACATGAAGAAGTTAACATCACATCTATGCTCTTATTTAAATAAAATTTAGAAGAATTGGAATGAAGAAGAATACGCGATGATATTGTGTGATGCGATATTGTGTATTGCCTCTTTCTTCTTGCAGATATAAGTTCACAGTTCAAATGTTTGTCTAATGGTCTTCCGATTCCAGGTAATCCACGTGCCAAACCATCTTCTTCTTCTGATAGACAACATCCCCCGGGCAGTTCTCTTCTTACTTCCAGGGTTCTTGCTGATCCCAGAGATCATTCTGCAATCATGTCTTCTTCTCAAATCGAACTTTCTCTTCGTTCAAGGTCCCGCTCTCCTCCAGCCGTAAATAGAACTCCATCTACCATGCTTCCTATTTCGAACGTACTTGGCTATGAACTCGATCAACTTCAATTTATTCGGCTTATTCCCTATAAAAATCCACAAAGGCAATTCGGACTTCAGAGATACACTTTTCCTGCCAATCAACCAATTGAAGTGCTCACAGGGCGCAATAAGTATGGTCGTATACCAAATCAAGAACAAATTGTATTATTAACATTCGATGGCGATGTCTTTGCAATATTTGACGGTACTCATACTCTTGCTGGGATATATACATAAAATCCGATCCTTTACGCTAAAGTACGGGCAAAGATCAATATGAGAAACGGCAAGGTTACCACATTGACTGCAGATGAAATCAAGGAAATTCCCGTTGGCCTCAATCGCCAACTGTTATATGGCTATAAAATAGAGCATGTATACCCCAATCGTAGATGAGTTACTTTTAATGAAAGGATTATCGCTAAATCACATTTTTAGTTAATTTTGTACTCTAAATAACGAGAAATATATACTACGCTTATGACTGTCAATAGTCACAGGTAAAACACAAACACGAACGTTAGTTTTAACCATATTTCTACC
>JAWWLR010029168.1:0-10594 GCA_035041075.1 Acraspis erinacei | reverse complement strand
GTTGTACTCCTAGCTCCCGGCGTTAGTAAGGTCTTTATTCTGTGCATGCCGCATGGACTAGTGGTTATACCATTGCAACGGCATTCGCCGTTTTTAGAACTAAACTCCCAGGGCGCTACGACCCTTTTACCAAACACTCTTTGTTCTAGTAAATTCTTTGGCGAGAAGATTCAAATGGCTTTTTGATGCATATTGATATTGAACCTGTAAATTTTAAGCAATTATTATCGTACACGAGTTCTACGAATAATATAGGTTTATTATGACTAAATAAAGCCAGTACTTAAGTATTATATCTTATTTTAGCAACAGTATACTCTCTTTTAGATATCGCTAAGTTCTTTGTCCAAAGTAAATTTTGAGGTTAGAAACCTGAGATATCGAGCTATTTTTAGTATCATTAATAGGTTATGGCGCCAGCCAGACGCCATAAAAAGGAGACCTTTGGACTTTAAAACTATTACCTTGACATGTCACTCACTTTAATTGCTGAAAATTAGTAGGAGGAGCAAAGTGACCTCATTTATGATTGGTTATTCGACACTAAAAGTGAATGACGTCAGCATTTTGATAGGTTAAACTCTAAAAGTAGGGATAAATCCCGCCCAAAACGGGGTTATAAATATAGATGCAGAGCTCAGAAAAGTCAGGTTAGTTACAAGTTTCGATTTAGTTCCGAAGACACTTGTCATCTCGGCGCGTTCTTTAAAACCTGAACCTGCGAATCTTAGTTTTTTAGTATTGTTTTATTATAAGGACTTAGAAGAATCCGGATAATTTTAAAGGTATTGTGACCTATTGATTTCGCGTTCGGGCACTACGCGACTAATGTTCTGATGTATTTCAATGTGCTTTGATGTTAAGTTCTACGGTTACTTGTGTGTGTGTGTGTGTGTGTGTTAGGAAATAAACTAATACATGGGTTTTATTAGTCTGAAACAAGTGTGAATCATTCGTCCTTTTAAATCTGATCATTATTTCGCTGCTAATGGTTCCAACCATACAACGACAGGCGACGGGCCTAAAATTTAAAAAATCAGCCTTGAGACTCA
The DNA here is from genome assembly GCA_035041075.1 of Acraspis erinacei. Lineage (NCBI taxonomy): Eukaryota > Metazoa > Arthropoda > Insecta > Hymenoptera > Cynipidae > Acraspis > Acraspis erinacei. Next base: position 9,542 of record JAWWLR010029168.1, on the reverse strand, counting down.
ACGGAAGTAATTCGACAGCAGCGTTTGGACGTAACACGAGGATGCGAAATCAATGAATATGATAATTATCGATGCGCAGTATAATTGTACATGCCTAGTAGGTTGCTATGACAATATATATATGTGCAATAGACATCTATAGTACTTTTTGGATGTGCTTTAGCATTTTACAGTACATAGAGGTGCGTAGTGTAAATATATGTTACCAAAGGCTGTGCAGGATACTTGTACTGTAGTTAGGCTAAGTGTTAATGTTTCGATGAATTCTGTAATATGGTTCTGTTCCAAGCTAATGCAGGTAAAGCACTGACCAGTCATTTACTTCCATAGCATAATGGTTCGTATCTGGGCTAAGATACTAACTCATATCTGTGCTAAGAGAATGGTTCATATCTGTGCTAAGATAATGCAACATATCTGTACTCAGATAATAACTCATATCTGTGCTAAGATTATGGTTCATATCTGTGCTAGGATACTACAGCTGACAAGTGCTCACTGGTAACAGATGGCACCACTATAACGTCAGTTAAATTTGAGGGAAATTAAAAATTGGCGAGAAATTTAAATGTTTACAAGATTAAAACTTTAAAAAACAATTTGCACGCGTGTTTTGGTGTCCCATCGAGAATGCATTTTATAACCTTTATTCTCGGAATGGCTGTATAAATTAGATAAAATAAACTGAACCTATTTAATATATTTTATTTTGACATTTAGAGATTTTGTTATAAATTTAGAGATTTTCTTGTTTAAATTCAAACATTCTATTTTAAAGATCGGAAATCGCGGCTCTGATACAGAAACTTCATGAGTGGAGCTAGATGTAAGATTTATAATTTTAAGCGCTTATTTTTTTGGTTTCTTTTATTTTTTTACGGTCCGGGCTCGTTGAGATATCGTGGGATGTCGAAGGATTTATTTCGATTTCGAGACTCAAATGGGATGCCACCCGAGACTCTTAGAACGACCAGATTCCGACGAGACACATTCTAGCCGTTTGAATTCTTCCGCCTTTTTCATTTATTATCATCTGCCAGACTCAAAAGAGCTGTGGATCCTTATCTACAAGGATCATGTTAGGATGCCGGGCTCCAGGAGGTGATCAAATGGGTGGTTTGGAGAGTAAAGACACAGAAATACCAACACTGGATCATTCTGACGATTAATAGAGGGAAGGAAGGATGACACTCGAAAATAGCAGGGTACCGAGCTCCAAAGGCCCTGAGATGCAAACCTCGCGTCCCGCCTCCGCAGTGTCCTCACCGCCAATCGGAACACCAAAAAGAAGAAGGAGCAGAAAGAGCGAAACCGAGCCCCAGACTGTCGCCGCGAGCCTCGCTCTTCTCTGCTAACCACAGTCGCGAGTAGTAGTCCGTATTTTCTTTTTGCGTTCAAAGTTTTTTTCACGTTGAGCAGAGTCACGGAAGCCGGCAAATGCACGAATACCAAGGAATTATACTCAGATCACGACGGGTAAGGCCAACTTTTATTTGAATAAGTAATGGAAACTGCGCTCGACACGTGGCCATAATGAATTAAATTCGACGTAAAATTTTTACTAATTATTAGTTATTGCCGAGTAAGTGGCATTACAGATGGTCGAGAATCCATTGTAATTTTGAGATGTATCTTCAGTACAATAATTTCGTGTGTGATATAACCGCCCCCTCCCCCCCCTCCAATTGAACCGAGTACACCCCAATCGAGTGAGTTTTCTTGGTGAATTATTTTGAAATATCTCCCCAGTCGAACGTTACCACAAACCATCATGCGCGTTAGACTTTAATTTATTGTGTTTCCCCAATCGTGAATTTCAGTACACATCTACGAGGAATTTCCAAATTCAGCTTTGCTAGGAATTTACCCCATATCGCAGAAGATATAAACCCGGTTTTCTGACATGAAAATTCACAAGTCATACCCCTTTCTAAGCATCACTCAGTCGAGAACTTTGCCCCTGTTGCACCCGTTTTAGACTACAATGTTTGAGGATTATAAGCGTCGAAAATTGTTCGTGGTTTGAAAATTGTGCGAGAAATTGAAACCATTAAAATGTGTTAGGTTATTAGAATCAACTCGATGTAAAGGTTCAAGGTCGGGTGAGTTAAACAAATATTTAATTTCCGGTTAAAGTCGAGAATCACCCAGAGACGAGATGTGGTGATACGAACATTATTTTTGATTTTTGTTTTGTTTAAGTGTCGGGCTTTCCTTTTTTTCGGAAATCTAGATAATGTAACTTTTTTGTGATTTGGATTTAGTGTAGAAATTAACGTACGATTATTACTAACCGAATAAATTAGTGTATGACTAGTCATGAGTCCTAACTAATTTAGTGACGTTCGGCTATAATTAATGTTCAGGTCATGGCTTTGAGCTTTAGTGAATCAATTTGTACATTACTGTTACTAACTAAATAAATTGGTTAAACTGATAATGAGTTATTACTAATTTAGTTATGTTAGGATATGGTTAAGTTAACATTAATTAACTTTTGGATTATTATAGACTTCCACGATTAATTATTTGGGGTTTAATTAAAATATTTGGACGAGTTTTATTTAGTTATGAAATCTGTTTGACGCATACCTAGGCTTGGAGTTTAGAATTTTATGTAACTATCTTTAGAAATCACCTATCATAGAGTCCCGTGCAGAGAAACCTAACTTTTCGGATTTAGTTTAAGTTACGAATTTAGGTTGGCTAATCTTAGATGAGTCGAGACTACTGTTGCTAGAATTTTGGTCAATTTTACGAATATAAGCTATTGAATTATGTCGAGATTGACGAGACTTTTGTCTCCTTTTGAATTTTTGTCAAACAGTTCATTTTGAATTGTGTCGAGACCTATGAGACTAGTTGTCTCTCTAGGAATTTTTGTAAATTCGAAATTTCGTTTATTTTCTAAACACTTCAAATGAATAAAGTATATAAGCTATTTTTATGAAAATGCAGATTATTGATTTTGTTGTTGTTAATTTCATGAACTTTGTTTACTTGGGAAACACGCCCAGCTACCGAGTCTGAGCTGACGGTTCAAAAAGCCGGTACACTGCGTTCTTGAGATAAAAGGACAATTTCTTTTTTTTATTTTATCTTATTTATTTGATGTACGGGTTTCAGAAATAACACTTTAGCAGATGTATATTCTACTCTATTCTATATTCTACTCTATTCTATTCCAAAAGATAATGACTATAGTATAGATTGTATGAGCCAATAAAGCAGTGTAATATTTACGAAATACATTTTTGCATTAAATTGTTACCATGAAAAGATGAGGATTTTCTTGATTCTACTCATATGCTTGGCCGTTATCTTGAATTATATTGGTAAATATAATAATATAATTTATCTATCAGCATCTACGGATGCTGTCGTTATCACTGAAGATTAATTATAGGAGAGAATTGTATCACACATAACCTCAAAGTACACACACACATCAAATTTAGCAAAATAATTTTATTTATTTAACCCAGTAAAAGGAGTAGGAAAAAGCCAAGGGAACCTAACACTGTTAAAGTCGATAATATTCTATGTATCAAATACCCTTAAGCTGTAGGGAAATCATCAAGAAGATTTGCTGCATGTGTGTAAATCATACGGATATTACAGATAGAGGCGACAAGGCAGCCTCAAACGTGTCAGCTCGGGCGAGAGAGAAAGAGTCATAGGGTTAGGCTGTCTCTCTCTCTCTCTAACCGCGCATGCGTAATCGACTAGCCACAGGTCGGTATGGTACGCGTAGACAAAGATAGAAAAACCCGGCCACATACGACCCTCACTATTCCATTGTATAGAATGCAAGGGACGGTCTCTCTTGGGTGGGGATGAATCAGTAAAGCGTCAGGCCATCACAATATTGGAGCGCACAGAATCAGGGTATGAGTGTACTTCTGATTCGGTTTAAGAAAGAAAAATGATCTTTTAACATTTTTATTAAAAATTCGGTAAGCGTAAAACAAATATTTACGGTGTGAATTAGTAATTCGTTAAACATAACCGAATGTTCATTTTAACTACGAGAATTCTACATAATTGGAAGAACCACCTATCGACCTTATTATTTTATAAAGTGTGATACATACATAAAACGCCCCATCCAAAATGTTCCTAAACAGGGCCATTACCAGGCATCCGACGCCTTTGTGCCCCCCCCCTTGTATTTTGTTTTCCATGGACCATTCAAAACTTTTTATAATAAAGTGTAAAAAATAAAATAATCACTACTCTTAATAACCATAGTATTTATAATAATGAATATTATAATTTATTAGTGGGGTAAATCAAAGTTTAACTAATAATGACTTACACATTTATTATCGTGTTAAATTTGGTTACATCAAGATTCGTCTGCTGTAACATCAGAATTACCTCGTTGAATTCAGATTAGATTTTATGCAAAATGACAACTGAGGATTATTTTCCAAGGTAAAATATGGGATACGTGTTTGTTGTTTTTGTTAAAAAAATTTTTTTAACAAACTTAGGGCTGCTTTACATACAATTTACCAAATGCTAATGACCCATTTGTACAGCTTTATGATTGCGCTCTTTGATTAGGACCTGTTTCCCAGAAAGAAGAAGAATTTTACTGACATTATTTGAAAAAATTGTTACCTCCTAATTATTGTTAAATTTCGCATTCCTTCAAATCAGGAAATTTCATATAACGAAGAACCAATGTTGGATGATGTAAGTGTTCACGTGGATTCTACCAGGAAAAGCGTAAATAAGAAGGACGTAATTTAAGTTAAGTAACATGATAAAAGAATTAATAAAGTAACAAGATAATTACCGCGAAGTATTACTGAAATCTTTTATCTGTTTCGAGAAAGAAAATTCTAACGTAGGAATTTGGAAAGCCAACATTTTACTCTCTGCTACCAAAATGGGTTCAAATTGACCCTTTAAAATAGGAATGTACTATATGCATTTATTGCGCCAGTTTTGAACTTTTACTAATTGGATTTAAAACCCAAAGAAGGGTTGGAGTGAGTATCAAAGATATTTGAGATGAAGCGTCGCCTAAAGTGATGTGTTGCCTTGTAGCCAAAATATAGCATCTTGAAGATTACAAAAAATTTCCAGGAGCCAAACGTATTGGACTTCAATCTGTACCATTTTTAAAGGAAACTGGTTCATATGATATTGTTTTCGCAGTTTGGAACCAAGGTCACTTAGAAAAGAGAACAAGTGCTGGTGACAGTTTAATAAAAGAGTTAGCAACCTGAACAGAAAAAGAAAATGTTTACATATATGTGAAGAATATTCAAATACAAGAAATCAAAGAGCATAATACAGGTTGGCTTTGCTGAGAATTAGAATCTAATTGTAAACGATACAATTCAAACTAATTATTGAACAAATGTTGAGACATAGATATTTACTTCAGTAGTTTCCGATAATAAGAAGCATTGCTTTGAACACGATTTATTGTCAATAAACCGTATTGTGCAAAATAATGGAATCTTCGAATCCTGGCAATATGAAAGAAATCACAATAATAAAAGATGAACATCGGGGTCAGTTTAAAAATCGCTATCAGTGTCACGCATTCACTAAATCATCCTGCAAGAAGAAGTTGATCTTTTCGGCGACGGGACATGGAAAGACCCTTTGATAGCGTGCATGGTTTCGTAAAACACATTCGATCTAATGTTAACATAAAGAAGTCACATCTGGAATCCATAGATTATGCCTAATTCTTTATATTTTAAATAGTAAAGGACCTGATATTTATTAATTTTAAAACTGTACGTATTCTGTAAATATATGATTTTAGATTCTTTAAAACCGAACAACAACATTCTTTCTTTAACTTAAGAGTTATAAATCATATTAAAATAAATTTAATTAAAAAAATAAGTTTTTCTATGGGAAAAAATAGATTAGAAGGGACCAACCTCACAGCGTCTCTTCAGCTTATTGCAATAAATGTAAACACAACTTTAATAAATTTTAATTCAGCTGACTATTCATGTAGCCCTAAGTTCGGGAAAACCATTTTCTTAAATCAAAAACCAAAAATTCTTGCCTCAAATTTTACATTTGGAAATAATATATTTCAACCCCAAACCATTCCGTGACGTCTTAAGGGCCAGACTGCCCGATTTCATATGAGAATCGGTCTTAAAAAATTTTTTTGGGTTAACTTCGAGTATCTCTTCAAAATCCATTTGTAATTAGCAGTCAAGTTAGTACTGCTGATGTAGCATTAACCCCGTAAATCCTGAACGCGTGGGGAATATTCCTCTAATTTATTTATTACAACATGCGCAAGTCGCTCACCTGTTTGATAAGACCTTATTTATTTTACAAATCAAATAACAAATGTAATTTTTTCTACGAGAATGTTGTCAGGTTAATCACGTAGTACTCTATCTTGTTCAATTTTAACATGCTTAAGGATCTCAATCATTACTGGGTCCAATTTTGCGATCATTTCATTCGCTTTTGAAATGTTCCCATTATTAGAATAAAACACAGATCTAATACATTCCATATTATGGTTGAGAATCTAAAAACGACCAGAAAATCGGCGGCGATGCAAATTTTGTCCTTCTAATATTTGTACAGAGTAGCATATAGGCTTTATCAGCTAGCCTTAAATATTATTTAAAATTTGTACCTCGGAAACAGCCGCGAAAACTGTTGCCAACTCAGAAAATTCAAATACGCCAGCTGATCGAAACTGTCGGTAACGTAGCTCATCAAAATGAAAGTTGGCAACCAGTCCTTCACGATCTTCTGCGGACGAAAGTTTTGCTCCACCCAACAGTTCCACGCAAGTGTAGTTAACGATCCTCTGTTCAATATAATGCTGACCATTCGGATTCACATTGAAGAGCTTTTATGAACTGTTCTACGCACATGTCAACAAAAATAAGGGTTTTTATTATCTAATCCAGTCTTCTAATATCAACTTCTTTTTAAAAGGACATTCGCTGGAATGAGAGTATACAGCCTAACCCAATAAACTCCGCCCTACTGTGGTCACCACGAGCAAGAAATATGACTTATTTCCATAAATATAAACATCATTCTAAAATGCCGATCCTCGAAAGTCAGCCAAATTCGTGTCTAGCAATGAATTGACACATTTTTTGACGGAATAGCAAATAAGGGCACAATAAAAATTTTCGTCGTTCAAAATGAGATGCAATAAATTTCACATTGGTACATAGCGTTGATTGTTGAGACGATTTACTATTAGCAGCATTAGGAAAATACAAATATTGAAATTGAGAGGTGGACTCATGCCTGCATTCGGAAAACAACTAACTGGCGAGTTTCACGTCGTAGTCAAGCATTGGGTGATTCGCTACAGTCAACGTATGAACAGTAGTATTCCCAAACACTCCGGATTGCGTTCAAAATAGCGAAAATATAAAATACATCTTCAAGAATAATTCTAACTCGGAAATAAACTATAATACAACACCAGAAAGCCGTCTCTGGAAACAGGAAAAGTGTGATCAAAAGGCAGACCAGAATGAAGATTGTCAGGCTGGTAAGACCTGACCAATTCTTTGTTTGTGGGTACTTGTGTCACTATGAGTCTTATTAGAAATGTGTTCATTTTGCAGTGTTGAAAAAAGTGAGAGATAGTTAATTTAACGCCTGATTTATTAAAAGATTAAGAACAGAATGATCAGTTACATAAACTATACTTACATGCACCTTTCTTCGTAACAAAGGCCGAGAGAGAGAGAGAGAGAGAGAGAGTGACTTTATCGATTGAATCTTTGTTTTTCTATTATAGGGCATCGAAAAACCTATCGGATGTTTGTATGAATTTATTTTTGAACAAATCAAAGGATGAAAATGTGCACCAGCAGTTCTCCGTCTTATTAATGTGATTCAGGGTCCTAACACAGCTACCCAATACACACTTGAGTTCTATTCGCAAAAGTTAACACTGCAGACTTTATCCGGAATAGACTCACTTTACGACGACCGAAAGTCTCAATCGAAGGGACTTTAATACAAGGCACGCGCTATGCTAAAATGTAATTGACACGTTCTTCCATAATTCAATGAAATGATACTTGATGTACGCGACTCTTGATATTGAGTTTCGGATGATTCGATTCAGCAGCCGTGGTCAGCAACTCCGATTCCTTACGCTCGTCTTTTCATAATTATGGATTCTACATTCCACTTATTGGTACTTTATACATTTAATAAGACACTGTTGATTACTGCAACGTCTGACTACATGCATGCTCTTTTATAAGCCAGATTATATATTAATAGAATTATATCACAGACATTGTTACTTTAACAGAAACACAAGTGTGAATTCAAACATCGTATGATTAGATTTTACTTTTTTATTGATATTACAGTCAAAGTCCGATAACTTTCCAACTTCGGGGCTGTAGGGGCCGAAAAGTCCAGGAATTTCCGACCTATCGCATGCCCCTTCTAGTAGTACGAAATTAGGTGCGCGCATGCGTAAATCGTGGACGCATATCATGAGAAAAATATCACAGGTAGTGGGGGAACCACAATCAGTGTGCTTGCCGTACGTGTGATGATGTCGTTTTAAGGGTAGTGTACACTTATCGGATGGCAAGCTATCGGACTTGGGCTGTATTTTAAATTTGTGTAGGTATAAGTACATCCGCATGATAATAGATATAATTATAATTATCTTATATTGGTAGATTCTGCCATCAAACACTCTCAATGAACGAGCATATGTTAAGGTATCGGTATCCTCTGAGTTCTCATTCCTCCATGTTAACACTTTAATTATGTGGCGTGCAATTTGTGCTGAAAGCTGAATTTCACCTGTGTGATGTGTGTCGAACGGTGAGTGCGAGGTACGCGGCGACCTTGCAGAGCACACAGTCTTGTTCTTGCATCCGGGACTCTACAACATCTTGAGTCGATATCATATAAGCTGACGTTTATTTTCCCTAAATCACCAGGATTGAATTACGTTACGAATGGTTTTATTTTGTCATGTAAAGACGTTGCCATTTCCGCTTTAGTGTACTATCACCATAATTTGAGACAGGACATTCCTGATGATAGCTGAATTGCTGTCATGCGTACCCTGAGCTACTGTGTAGAAAACATGTGTAATTTTTAAATGGTAACAATAAAATTGGAAATGAGCATATTCAGTTTTTGAAAATACGGCAGAAGTTCCAACAAAATGTTGATGTTTTGACCTTTAATTTTAAAAATTCTGTACCAATAAACAATTTTTTAGATGATTAAAAAAAATGTAATCCTGCCTTTCTCATTTTAGAAAAAAATTCACATTACGAGGGTTTTCCTCATGGTTACCATAATTCTGGTTTTCATCGCTGTGGATCTTCTTCTTCTTCTCCTGGCAGACATTGTGCAGACATGACTCATTCTCTTGCCACATCTCATTATTCTGCTAATTCTCCACCATCTATCGAGTCATCTCTTCGTGATAGGTCTAGGTCTCCTATCCTCAAGCAAACTTTTCCAAGCGTACTTGGATATAGATTTGAAGATCTTGAATTTATTCGACTTATTCCCCACAGAAATCC
>JAWWLR010029111.1:0-10596 GCA_035041075.1 Acraspis erinacei | reverse complement strand
AAGGGGCAGGGGTGTGACTTTACATTGTTTCTGTGACCACAAATTCGGGACGACTAGCCCAGCTAATGAAACATGTTAGACTATTCATCCCGAATTTCAGGACGAGACACTTCGAATTTCATAACAAAATCAGTATAACAAATGCATTTAAACACTAGAAATGCATGTCATCCCAGTTTTATCTATTAATTTGATTAGGACAATTATATGAGTAAAGAAATTCAACCTGTACTAGAAATTTCAATTCTTCCTAATGAAAAAATTCTAATTTTATGTAGATTTAAAGAAATATCAAGAAATAGAGTAAAGAAGTCGGTAGCACAAATATACAAAAAACGTTTCTTGTTGTCATTTTTCAACTTAAATAACAAAAGAATTTAATTTAATTTAAAAACTAAATAATAATCTTCAATTTAAAAAACGAAAATAAAAATCGTTTCAGAAATAAGACCTCTGGAACTTTTTGGATCAAGTAGTTTTGCGCCAATAAAACGACTTTTGAGAATGCCGTGCCACCTTTAAGATATTGATTTTAACAGGGACTTTTTGTACAGGCTGCTATGTAGATTGTAGACGATGCAGACCGACTGGATGACAAACTTGAAAATTTGAGGTTACAAACAGAAAGAAATTACATGACTGCTTTTAATTTACAATAATTAATTATATTATACATTTATAAGCCTAACAGAATTTGAAGGGAATATACAGGGATAGGTCATATGACCATTTCAGTTATGAACATCTGAACATGAAAAACGAGAAAACAGATTCAATATTAAAAAGCGAATCAATATGAAAAACTTAGATTTATATACAGATGTCTACTCACCCAAGTAATTCAATTAACTCTTTAATTAAATGATGCAGTTTAAACTCACTCATTGTAATTACTATACTTATGTACACTTTGACTTAACGCTGTTAGTCCATATGAACAATATCTGTAAAGAGTATTACAATACACTATATAACCCGTACAAAAATAACACTATTACATGAGTTTTAAAGAAAAAAATCCAGAAAAAGAACATGGATAAAAGAAAAATTTAATTCTGAACTTCAGAATTTTCCTTTCTTTTATTCATTTTCAGTACGGAATGTTGGAAAACCACGGTGACATTTTTGGTGTATTTACACGCCTGTTTACTGCTGAGTGCTCGCCAGCCAGCAGAAAAGTTATGAGTAAGACATGATCCAAGAAGCTATGGTTTCGCCACGCGCAACTAAAAAAAAGTCAACCAATCGAATGGCCCGTAGGGATTCGAAAAGTGACCTCCATTTTTAAAAGGCCATTAAGCGGGAATTTTAAAGCATGTTCAACGATGCGTGCACGAATTGCAGAACAAACTCGAAAGCAGTCTTATAACTCATCGTATAAAGCTCAAATGAAAATCAGAAACATGTAACTTATATTTACAAAGCGTATAAAATTGGATAGGCGTGCTATTAAAAATTTTAAGTGCTTCTTTACAAAATATTTATATACATAATTATAATTCAGTGCACACTGTCGATTTCGAAAAGAACGAAAAAAGTTTACAAATTTTCTTGCAGTATGTTTTTTTATTACTGAAGTTATTGTAAATAATTTGCAGTAATTGTATAAAGTTAGCTAAATATATTTTTTTATTAGTTTATCTATTACACAAATAAATAATTAATAGTAAATTATTAAAAATAAAATGATTAATTATAATAAATAAACCGTTTATAATTATTGTAATTATAAATTAATAATTAGAATAATAATGATGAATTATTGTGATTATTATAATCGTTATAGCCACTCTAACATAAAACTTGAAAACTTTTCAAATTTTATTTCTTTTTTTAATACGAAGTTTTTGTGATGCAACTAATTTGTTTTTTATTCGCCAAAATAATTGATTTCAGGTAGTTGCTAATTTAAAATACAAATAATAAAATTTAATTTAATTTTAAGAGCAAAAAACAGTTTATTATACCACGACATCACACACAAATTACGTTTCCTCTGAACTGAATAACTTTTTTAAATCAAAAATTTTTAGTTCTCATTCAGAATCCCGATATCTCGAAAGCATTTTTTTTATTTTTGTAAAAACTTAAAAATTCTACTTTTATTTGCTAGCGCAAACCTATTTTCAAAACCAGTTCAATTCTTGCGTCAGCATCCTCGGTCAATTTTCACGGAACTGGTTAACTTTTACATCAAACTTTGTTTACGCATATTCACAAACTTAATATCTCGGGAGCATGGTTTTCTTTTCTTTTTTTAACTAAAAATTGAATTTTTTATCTCAATCCGCAGCGGAGCTCGCTCCAATTGTAGGTTAGTGTCAATTTAAGATTGTCAAATTTAACATCCATTTCCTATAAACTGGTTAACTTTTTCTGATAAAACTTTTTCGGCCTCAAATCCGAGCTCAAATCAGGAATATTTCAGCTCGGGAGTGTACTTTTGTTTTATCTTAACATTGTAATTTCGATTTTACAGAATGCCTTTATGCCTTTATGTATGCATTGCAAAAGCAAATAGTGTTAAGTCTATCTTGATTATTTTTAGCGTAGGCACATATTGTCAGATAATCCATTAATTTTACTAGACTCATAATCTCTCATAGTAATTCATTTTGCATTGCATGATTGGAAGGTTTTCAAGATAAAATACATTAGCCCTATAAGCATTTTGCATCTTTGATTTTACCTCGTAAAGAATTTTCATGGTAACAATGCGTTTATGATAAATATTTATTTTATGGACAATCCACGAAGCTGACCATTGTAAGTAGATTTGTATATAATTCATTAGCATTTCCCGTTTCTGTGAAAAGTCATCAAACTTTTTAAAATAATGAATGAGGAGTCCGAGAAATATGAGAAAGTGAGGGAAAACCAAAATGGAGGTAGCTTTAAGAGACGCGGCTTGTACGTATTTCGGACCACCAAGTTGCGGGACCATAGCTTCATGGATCATGGCTGAACAGCATTCTCCGCCTGGTCGACGCATCGTTCACATGTGCGCATATACAGACCGTGCAATGTTCTGTTACTAAACTGAAGTCTTAACTCAGGACGCGCAATGTCCTTTGATTGAATAAAGTAATATTAATTTTGTTGAGTTTAATTTTGATTATCTTATTTAAACAATCTTCTGCATAGAAACTACGGAAATCTTATAGGTGTACTTCTCGTAACCGAAGTTGCGGAACCTTTACGTAGATCGCCATAATTAGACCGTATGGAACGAACCTGCAATCTGACGGTCACCTGACCGCACAAATGGAAATCGTGTTATTACGTGAAAAATCGAAGTGATATCGTAGTTTGCGAACAAATATGTAAAATGTGATCGTATCTTGCTGCTGAAAACGAACATAACCTATTAAGAATGGATAATTTTCGAATCTGGACAAGTAAGATGTAATTTAAAAAAACAAGCAACAATTATGATTTTGTGTGAGTCTTTTGATCGAATAAATAGTATGAAATTCAGTTTGTAGTATTTTCTTGTGGTAGAAGAACCTAACCTGTATCCATAAGTGCCTTTATGCATTTAGAAGTTGGCTGGTGATATACCAACGCTAACCTATGAGCTCATTTGGAAAAAATAAACCTACGTAAAGTGTTAGTGAGTGTTTTATATGCTCCACTTTGGGTAAATGTTTTATTCCTTATCATTAATCGTATATTTGAATGATAAAAACTAAATGCATGGATACTTAAGATAACTGCAATTGAAAAAATTTGAATTTGAAACTGAAAAGTTCAAAATTTTATCATATCAAATTTAAGTGGTTAAAAATTTATTTTTTAACATTAAGATGGTTCGTAGCTAAAGAATTATAAAATATAAAGGATACAAATGATCAATTATACCATGCTAAAAAACTGCAAAAGTATTTGGTTGTTATTTAAATAATTCCAAATATTTTTTTACTAATTTAAACAGGAAAAGTTCTCATTAGAATAATTTCACGATAACAAATTAAAAAATTCTTTTTATTTAGTTTCAAGAATTAAAAAATAATTGATAGACTCTAAATTATTCACGATACTTAAAATCTAAGTTTAAGATTCTCTCCGCTTTACAATTCAGATAAATTGTTGCAATTAAACGATTTCGAAATGAAAACCTTAATTTTGCTAAGTATTTCATTTTTTTGAAAAATCGAAATTAGAACGCTCTTAAATTCAAAACGGTTAGAGTATACTTCTAAATAGAATTATAATAATTATTGGAAAAAATCTAATATTAACTTTTCTGTTTCACAAATTTCTATTAAAGTTAAATTCTTTTGACGAAACATCAAGAACTTGATATTTTAACCAAAGAAGATGAACATTCACCAAAAATAATAACTTTGAATAAGACCGGTTAATTTTCAACAAATTGATTACATTTTTAACGAAAAATACAAATTTTCAACCCATATGATTAATTTTATAATAAAAAGGCCAATTTTAAGTAATAGAACTAATTTTGAACCAAAGGCAATAACCAATTTTCACTCAAAGAGATAAAATTAAAAATGGAGACAAAATATCCAGTCATTATTAAAATATACAATCCCTCACTGTTAGTTATAGATTTAGATATGAATTTCCATTTTATTATGAATTTCGAATTATTTTGTTAGGTTTTGTCTCATTCCAAGCACGCGAATCGAATACATTTTCGTTCGACGACATTAGCAGCTTGCAATTACTACTACTACTTATAAGATGGTTTCTACTTTTTCCAAAATGTCTGGTTAGACAGTTTAGATGACAGGAAATCTAACAAGGAAGGTACTCCAGGTGTCCCTCGCCGATTTGATTCTCCCTGATATATGTTGTAGTACTTGAAAAACTAAGCGACACGTATTTTTTTTTATCTGCCGAAAAACACATTAAGGGGGTGAAACTGCCCCTTAAAGATAGGGGTTGCAAGTGTCAATTGTATAGTTTTGTGTACAAAAAACCAAATTGATTTCGATCACGCCTACTGGAAAAGTTTCCTCGTGATGAAAGATGAATAATGTAATTTTCTACAAAAAAATAATAATAATAAAGGGGGTAAACCACCCCTGCATATTTTTAAAATTGTGCACTACAACATATATCAGGGAGAATGAAATCGGCGAGAGACACCTGGAGTACCTTCCTTGTTAGTAAAAAATAGCCTTAAGTACATTTTTAAGAACATCTAATGGCGAAAAGTTTTTAATCCTCAATTCTCACGTTCCACATAATACCTCTGATGCTTAGCTGGGAGGGATTCAATTCAATAAAAAAATTTAATTGTACTTAATAATAAATTTTTATTCAAACAAACTCTATGTCCGGAGTTTTCCAACAAGATAAATCGAGAGTTAGTTTTACGTACGGCTACTATCAACGGCCAAATATCCGACACAACAGAATTTTTAAATCTGAGGGAAATGAGTGGCTATCGACCGAATCTTACACTGTTGCCGCTGTTACTGAAGAAAGTATAGAAACTTAAACAATGTTAGAACAACGAATCCTGATATGTTAAAAAGCCTCGCGGACGGTTGGCGGACTTGAAATTGTAACACCTGCTATTCGTGCTTACACGTGTCAAGCACTGACGACTGGAAGCAAGCATCCATAGTTCTGAGTGTGAGGTTGAAGACCGAACCGAATGAACACAGAAAATCTTCGATTCTCCAAGATACACCAAAATCGATGTTCAATTGAGTTGCAATAAATTCGAGCACCACAGATTCATTATGAGAATATAGGGAAAGTTCATCGTTTAGAGCCTGTTTTTCCTCATTTAGAGCAACGTGTAGTGTTGTCTTTAAACTGTCAGTCACCTGCCAAGATGATTTTATCAGACTTTATTGGGGTGAATTAGATGTTCATAGCAGGTAAATTACAATAATAATTGCCTAAACTTTTAATTTCCTCTTATTTATCAGTGATATAAATAAGTAATGATATAATAATAATATAATAATATAAAAATAAATAATAATATAAATAAAAATTCTACTTGGCGTAGTATAATTTCCAAATCTTAGGTTTGTCAAAACCGACAAGACATTCAAACCACCAAAGCCGGGATGTACAAAACTAAGTCGTGACCGTCTGTATCGATATTGATACCTGGGATTTAGAAGAATTTTCCTCTAAATTTTTTGCATTCAACTGAGTGAAGCTAGCTCTTGGTTGAAGTGCAAATAACTAATTTTATATGAAGACGGTCATGCCTGTTTCTATACATCCCGTCTTTAGTTCAAATATCGACGGCCATGACTATCCTGACATTTTGAAGTTACATTAGGTAGTTGTAATTTTATTCTAAGTAACTAGTATACACTGTTAAATAAAATAAAGTTGAAAATTAGGTAAATATTATTCAAGTAAGTTTGCTTCTTAACAATTATTTAGGCTAATGCCGCAAAGCGAATAATTGCTTTGACAGGTGTCCAGGTAGCTGACAACGCGGTTCAACACTCTGTAACTCTCAGCATAGCCAAAACTCATTCTGAAAATTGTACATTCGATTAAATTCCCAGATGTGCAACTACGTTCATAGGAATACTTATCAGACTTAAAACTATCTGAAATTCTTATTGTGAGACCAATTAAATATTAGCTGCAACAAATTTAACACCTATGATTTTCTGTGAATCTTTGGCTGAAAGTGCAGCCTGTATTGTTGTACCACGTCGGTCCCTGAGCCGACGGAAGGGATTGCATTTGCGTAACTTTTACTACATTGTGGGTATATTTCAGGGCAACGCACCAATCACAATTTTCCTTGATCTGCTGCCCTTACAAGCTGTGCCGAGCGCCTGCCCTCGCGTTGCTTCACCTCAATCCATATGACGCGCGTATAATGATATTATAATTACAACAAATATATAATCATATTAATAAATAATAATAATCGTAACGTAATTTCTGTTTGATTATAGTCCGCAATAAAGAACAATAAATTTGACGTAACATGGAGCATACTTCCATTACATAAATCCTAACTATTAAACTGCTGTGACAATAACAATAATGATTCTGGCTTACAATCTACATGTATGCCAAAAATAAGCTCTTAATTTATATTTATAATTAACGCAAAAACCTAGGACTAATAACGAATTAAAATATAATTTGAATTGTTAAGACAAACCTGCCTTGTTGAACATGCTTATTTAATTTAGTTGATTTACAGAAGAAAATTTCTCCGGGATATTGGTATTAGTTCACGTTATCAATATAATACGAGGGAATAATGACAGAAGTTGAAGTAACTGAAAAAGGCAATGTAAATACAGAACAATTGTAAGATTGGAAAACATATTGGCATCGATGAACGCAAGCTTAGATCCAGAAAAAATACATGGGTACCCTTGATTCGTTTTATGTCTGCGTACGCCCTCTCGAGAAAAAACGAAGGGTGAACCGACGAGTACCCAGGTTAATTGCAAATCGATAGCATTGGAGAGTAGGGGGTCGTTGCGGTAAAATTAGAGAAAAAATAATGGAGAGTTATCAATTGTGTCTATTTGGAGATGCAGATGGACGTACATGTGGAGATAGAGATGCAAGCACAGGTGGAGATGAATGAGAGGATACTCGTGCAGGTGGAGATTCGTAAATAAATAGTTGAAGGCCATGAGAAGAAGCATACCATCCATAAGGATGCTTATTATATTCTAGGAAATCGCCTTTTTGTGGTTCGATACTCCATTTCATGTACCCTGAAATTCCTGAAAATATAATAAAAATATATGAACTAATTTAAAGACTATAAAAAAGCATTAAATTAGAACTGCTGTTTTAATTTTTCCAAACTGTTTGTCTGCCAATTATTGTTTAAAAAATTACATTTTCATTTAGTTTTTTAAATATTTTGAATTTTTATTAATAAAAAAATCATGTGTAAAGAAAATTTGATCAAATTTTGAATAACATTAAACTGTGCCTTTATAGTTAATGCTTCTCATGGTTTTGTAAAGTGTTAACTAGGCAGAGTGTCTAGCAGAAAAAAAATTGAAAAACTGCTGAGAAAATTATGAAAAAATACAACATTTCGTTTATAGATAGCAACGATAAATTTTCGATGATTTGTTAGATAACATTAGTTGAGAGTCCAGAAATGCATATCAAAACAATTCATAATTACATTTTTTAAGCCAAAAAAAAATTTACATTATTTAGAGCTTTCACATATTTGGTTATAATTAACATTTCTTGTTGAAGGGTCGTCTTTTTTGGCAGAAAATACAAGGATTTGATTAAAAAGTATGAATTTTGGTAGTTGGGTTTTGGTCTCTTTTAGAAGAAGATTAATATTGCCGGTTGAAAATTTGTCATTTAGGTTCAAAATGTATGTATTTTTTGAAGAATTCATCCTTTTAAGTAACAAATAAATATCCTGGATTGAAAATTCAACTATTTGGTCAAAAATGTATGAATTTTTTGTTAAAAATTCGTCTCTCTTGTTAGATATATCATTTTTTTTTAATGATGTATTTTATTGGAAATTCATCTTTTTTAGTAAAAAATTAATATTATTTTCTAAAAATTCATATTTCGCGGTGGAAAAAATGTCCGTTCCTCTTGAAACTTGAGCAATTCGGCAGAAAATTCCATTATTTGGTAAAAATGTTATTTCGCTTGCATATTATTCATTTTTTAAATTAAAAAATAATTTTTAAGTGAAAAATAAAATAGTCTATTTTAGGGTGAAGCTGACATTTCTTTGTTAACAACTTAAATTTTCTTGTTGTAAATTTATATACTTTGTTCAAAAAAATCTAGTGTGTTAGGAAATGAATCTGATTCATTGGAAATTTAACTATTGGTTTGAAAATGTCTATATTTAAATTAAAAATTCGTCCTTTCCGGCAGAAAATTCAACTACACGTTTATAAATCTAGGTATTCCGTAGAGAATTTTTGTGTAGTGGTAGCCAAATAAGATTTTTTATTAACAATTCAACAAAAATTGTTTAAAAATTATGAAAATTCAACTATTTGGTGGAAAGATCTCTTATTTATAGAAGGCCTATGTGGTTGTGTTGAAACTTCAATTTATTTTCGAAAATTCTTATTTGAAAGTGGAAAATTCAACGGCTTTGCGTAAGGTTCTTTCTTTTATGTGGATTTCGTGGAAAATTTGTTATATCTTTATATTTCTTGTTTAGGAGTAACATTTTCTGAGCGAAAAATGTATTATGTGCTTACATAAAAATTTATGTATTTTCAGCATTAGCTAAAGATTAAAATTTTCTGTATAATTCTTTTTTGAATTTGTTGATTATTCTGTTTTAATAAAGATGGAAAATATTTATCTTTTGGATAAAATTTTATGATCATAAGTTAAAAAAAAAAAACAATTTTTGTTTAAAACTGTATATGATTTGTAGACAATGCGACTTTTTGCTCAGAAAGTTATCTTCTGAATTAAAAATTTAACCATTTTGTTCCGAATTCATGTACTTCTTTGTAGTTTTTTTTAGTAGAAAAGTCAACTATTTGAGAACAAGTGTTTGCGTATTTTTCTCGTATTTATCCGTACGAAATTAATCATCTTGATTGACAATTTGACTACTCGTTTGAAAATTTGTCTTTTGTGTGGAAAGCTCGTCTATTTTTTACTTATTTAAAGTTTGACTTACCACTGGTTGCCACAAACCGAAAACTTTCGCGTACTCCAACTATTTCTCCTTTTACGAGATATACAAAACGGTAAATATGAGTACCGTTAGGAATATCGTGTTCGTTTCCAGCTGTTTGTAAAAGAAAAATTTAGTTACTACCTAATTGAAATACTTTAAAAATATCATTAAACTAGAGCTACTCGTATTGGGGGAAATGCGTTGGCACAAATGAAAGGAAAAGCGAATTTAAAAGAAAAATATACAAAGAAGTAACATGATATTTTGGCTATAATAAGTGAAAGAATATTTTTAAGCGATATGAATGTAAACGGATCAATATTAGTTTTTCTCTTCTTTTATTGCACTCTAAAAAATTACAAGCAATTTCGCGTTCCGCGAAATCACTCGCCCTCAGGTTTCTCATTAATTAAAAAAATAATTCTCGCATAAAAGACTCATTTTTTAATGGAAATCTTTGAATTGATAACAGTATTGGATCTTTTGGGTCAACGAGAAACATGTGTACTTTATCAATTAGTTTCGTTTGCTCTGAAACGAAGCAGTCGTAGTAAAAGGGTTTTAAAACTGGACTGGTTTTCAGTGTTTTATAAATCAAATATTAAGCAGATATTAAGCCCAGATCAGGCTCCTCACCTCTATTTTCCGCTAAATAGTAAGTCTAGCAGATATTTGTCCGGAAATACCAACCTTAAAGGCCGTAGTAGGATAAGCATGGTCTGGGTGCCCCCGCTCGGATGTGATTCACATTGCGGGGACAATTAGCTACCCCTAGAAGATAAATTTACCCCAAGTATCAACTAAAAAAAAATGTACGAAAGTTATAAACAAATTTTGAAAAATCAAAAAATCTTATTTTCTTGAAAACGGCTTTATCGATCATGATGGTCAAAATATATATCATAGAAGGTACTAAGGGAGTTCTAAATAAAATTCAATAACCACTTCTGTTGATTATAAGAGGATAAAAAAATTATTAA
>JAWWLR010029086.1:0-10598 GCA_035041075.1 Acraspis erinacei | reverse complement strand
GGCAGTGCTGAATTAGAATCTCCACCTGTCTGGTTCAGTCTCCACCTCTATTCAGACAGTTATGCATACCATTGGCGTTTTTCGAGCGCCCCTTATAAATACTGCCACACCCTGACAAACCGCTAATCCTTTCCCTGTATAACCAGGGTTCTTGGATTAGGGCGAGCCCTGTCTGCATCACTGACATGCGTTTGGCTAGAACCGCAGAAGCGCCTTTGTAGTGGTGCAAATTTATCTACATCATGCAGATTCCCGTCTCAAGAATTGAAAAGCAAAGCCGGGGGATCCCCGAACGCTTTTAACGATAGGGTTGTCTTGAGCCTCATTATTTCGCAACGCTTCCAGTGGATTGCCCCCTACGGAGCCTTCCTTTTTCAGCCGTGGGTTGAAGCAGAGTTGATGAAGGGGATAGGTCTAAATACTATGGGATTTGACCTGGTGTCCCAAAGGCCTCGTTAAGACACCTCCTTTATGACCCCTTCCTATCCGCCACTACTGAGGGGGCAGGCCGGGGTGTTCAAGGATTTGTTGACCCTGGTGCCATGTAGCCCTCGACACGGCGATCACATCTCGGCTTCGGGAGAATGAGTACTCGCGCCCTCGATATTCTAGGGGGTTTTGCCGGTAACCTCTGGAAGGACCGCTCATTAGTTTGGATCCCACCGACCGGAGTCCTTTAGATCCCCAGAGTAGTTACAACTCGCGATGCAGTCCCTTTGGTTCACCTATTCCAGTCTATAGTCCGGAGAGAGAGTAGCAGCTAATTTTTATTTAAAATATAAGTCTTTTTTTGAACGAAATGTCAATTAATGACTTTATTGCTCAAAATTTCGATTTGTTGGTCAGAAAAAGTCAACTACTTAATTTAAACTCAAACTAGTTATTATAATAGAAATTTATTTTTGCAGTTGAGGATTTTATCATTTATTGGGAAGTTTTTGTTTGAAGAACATTTATCTTCTGGGTTGAAAATTCACCCTTGATTTAAAATTCATCATTTTAGTCGAAAATTCATTTATTTGTTTCAAAATGTAGCTACGTCGTTGACTATTCTTCTGCAGATTATTATTCTTCACACAGTTGAAGTTTTGAACAAAAAATTTATTTTCTGCCAAAAAGTACGAATTTTCAAGAAACTACAAAAAATTTAAGTAACTTACTTAATTAAAAAATTTGGAAAATATGTATTAACCCAAAAATGAAATACTTCAATTTACGATAATAAAAAAAAATGAATTTTTTACAAAACAGTTGAATTTTCTTTAAAAAATGTCTCATATTGTACCAAACTGTAATATTTATTGTGTGTGACTCAGGTGAGGTTTATTGGCAGGTAAATAACGCCTAGTCACAATCTGTTGATTTCCATATTGCATTCTCCATAAAAAGAAGCCGAGAACATATTTTTAATGTAAATATTTTTCATATAAATATGATGCATCAATTTCCATATCGGTCAGTAACTGTTCTTCACTTAGCTACATTACTCAAAAACAATTTTTGGATTAAGAAGGCTTTTTTCTTGATAATTTAACTATTGTTTTATAAAGTCAGGTAGATATTTTGTTGAAAATTCGCTTTTGGTAGTAGAATATTAATCCTCTTAGTGAAAAATTTATATTTTTAACTAAAAATTATTTCATTGATTAAAGAAATTAGAATTTTTTAAATTGAAAATGAATTATTTTCGTTCATCTTCTTTTAAAATTGGTTTCTGTTTATTAAACAATATTTTTTTCATTTTCAAGTTTATTCTTTGTAAAGATTTTGACCAACTTTTTGGGACCAGTAATCTTACTTGTTGAAACTAACGTTTATAGAAATTAAAACTTTTTAACACTCTTCACATGATATAACTAAAAATTCTGCTGCATATTTTTGTTTAAAATTCATCTATTGTAGTAGAATACTATTCCCTTGCTAATTAATTCATCTTTTTGTTTAAAAATTCATTTGTTTGATAAAAATTAAAGTATTAGTTTTAAACTTGCATTAAAAATTAAGACATTTGGCTCAAAGTTCTTGCTTTTTTGTTAATTATTGATTATTAGTGAATATTCATATTTTTGTTTACTAATTAATTTCTTTTGATATTTGTCGTAGAAACTAATTTATTTGGCTGATAATTCAAATTTATTAAAAATAAATTTTTTATTGAAAATGTAAATATTTTCTTGCAAATTTAACTATCCGTTTGAAAATTTTAATATTTGGTTTAAATTCATGTACTTTTTTAAATTATTGAATAATAATACAATTCGTGACTATTTATATCTATATTTTTTTATAGAAAATCAATCTTCATTGCTGAAAACTTATAATTTATTTGGAAAATTTATCCATTTTGTTGAAAATTATATATTGTTTTCTTCGAAATGTAACTATTATGATGTTTTTTAAAAATGTATCTTTTTTAGTAGAAAATTCAACTATTTGGTAAAAAATTTTTGTACATATTTTGTTGAAAATTCGTCTTATGCGATAGAATATTAATCTTCATGATAACTAATTTTTTTTGCTATTAATTTATTTCTTTTGTTGAAAAATTCAAATATTCGGTTTAAAATTCTCGTATTTAAAAAAAAGCACTAATTAATTAACGAATATAAATCGTGCTCAATTTATACTTTTGGTTAAAAATTTATCATTTTAAGTGAACATTTATATCGTTTGTTGAATACGTTGCTTCAAAGTTGAATTAGGCTTGAACTTTGCTTAATAATTAAAATTTGTTGAAAATTAATTTTTTGAATAAAAAACTTCTTTCTGTAAAACTTTAATTATTTTGCTCATTCTTTGTACAATTAATTGATCGATTTCGTGTTTGATTAATTAATTTCTTTGGTTTAATATTTTTCTTATTGAGATTTCATTTTTTAGTTAAATGTCAAATTATTGTTGAAAATTTAGTTTTTCATGAAAATTTAATCTTCTTATGTAATAGTTGATATCTTTTGTTGGAAACTTAAAAATTCCTTTTTAGGCCAAAATATGAATATGATGAAGCATTTATATCTGGGTCTACAGATGTTTTGTACTAATCGAATTTAATCTTTACTGCCACATTTTAAAATCTTGATAAAAAAGTAGGGATATATTTTGTGATATATAAAGCGAGGATACAAAAGGATTATTCAGTATCTCAATTATACAACTTAAAATCGCTTTTGTTTAAAATTATTTTAAAATTAAGAATTATGCGTTTTATAATTTTTATCTTTCTCTGCTACTTTGTTTACGGTAGTTACTGTGCTCAAACCATTGGTTTAAGTCAAGGTGATGCTGAAAGTAAGTATAGCAACACTTTATTTAATTAATAACATTTAAAGTTTCGAAAAATTAAACTTTAAACTGTGAAAATAACTGTTTCTTGATTTTTATGTTGTGAACTAATTAATTTATTACTAACTGCTTTCTGAACCATCAGTTTTGCACATCGAAATTTCTAAACAAAAAATTTTATTGTGTGATAAAATTTATTTCGAAATGTTTCTAAACATCATTGATAGAAGATAACATTTAAATTATAAACTATTGGACAATATTGTGAAATAATTTTTTTCTTAACATTGTGCTACGGTAGTATAATTCCTGAACTTTTTTAAATTTTCAAAGTGATAAGTAAAATCAAATAATGGGAAAAACTTATTTTGAAGAATTCGACCAAAAATTCAAATGCTTCTTAATCATTTCAAAAGAATTTGAGAATAAGTTTTTTTTCATTTGTGGGGAAATTTGAAGCATTCAATATTTAATTTTGAAAAAATAATTTTAAGTTGTAAAGACTTGAAAAGTTAAAAAAAATTGGAATGACTTTAAGACAGTTATTTTAATTTTTCAAGTTTTAAACCAAATTTAGGTAAACTCTATTTTGCAGGGCTTCAAGTGAATCCAAAATATATACTTAAGATTTATGGGAAAATTTCAAATTAATTTTTATTAATGAGTTCTAAGAGCACATTTAAAAACATTACAAAACGTTTCAAATTATTTCCTAACATTTTAAAAGACAGTTTAAAAGTTTTTAAAGCAAAATTTTCCCAAAATATATAGTTTTTAAATAGAAATTTGAATAAATTTAAGAAATATTTAGAAGTGTCGAAAAGATTAAAAAACAGTCAAAACATAAGATATTTCAAGGCTTTTGTAACAAAATTAAGTATAATGAACAAAATTCTCTAGGTTCCTAAATCAATTTCTTTCGATTTGTTAATTTGAAAAATTATTTTTACGAGAAAATTGAAAAAGGTTTAAAAATATTGCCAATTATTTCCTTAAGTTTAAAAAAATAGTAGAAGATTTTAAAGCAAAATATTTTAATTTGGTAGCATAGAAAAATAAAAAATAAATAAATGAAACCATCAAATTCCATGAATATTTCGAGGATTTAAGGAGAGTTAAGAAGATTTTTAAACTGTAGAAGATTTAAAAAATGCAGATTTATGTTAAAGTTTTTAAACATAAATGTCCCCAGAATTAAAATTAGTGAATGTCTCGACACTAATATTTCTCTAACAAATTAAAAATTGTGGATAAAAAGTTTGGAAAACTGAATACTCATATGTGTAAAGTATCAAATAAACTCAATTAAAATAACTTTGAAAAGTTTTAGGTAAATAAATAACATTTATTCCATTTCGTACGCAGTTTTGTAATATTTTGAGGCAATTTTTTACATTTGAAATAATTTTTCAGAAGTATTTACGAAAATTCATAAAATATGTTTTGATTCCGCAAAATTTCTAGAAGTCATAAATATAATTTAAAGATTTTGGAATATTTTAAAGTAATTTTTTTAACATTTTGAATAATTGTTCCAAACTTCTTTGAAAAATTTGGTGTGTTTAAATTTAAAAATCCAATTTTGAAAGGTCCAAATTTAAAAATAACGGCAATAAAAATCGAAAATTTCGAAATAAAAGGTGTACCAACTTAATAGCTTTTTTTGTATCCAGAATTTTCGATTATTTGGCAATCTTCTTAAAGTCCAAACTGAAGTATTCCAATTGAGCATTCACCATTTTTGTTGAATATTCACCTCTTTTGTTAAAAGTTGGACTATTTTGTTTAGATTTTTTTTTTACTTAAAAATTCAAATACATGTGTAAAAGTTAAATTAACTTTTTTTATTTTATGGCGTTAAAGGTCGATTAATCTCTTTGTTTGAGAATTCAAGTATTTGGTAGAAAATTTATATTTTTGGGTTCAAAATTAATATTTTTTTGCTTAAAATTGAATTATTTTACAGAAAATTTATCTTTTTATTTTTTTCTTATTTTTTGCCTCTGACTTTATGAAATTTTTACATGAATTTTTCCTTTTCCTGAAAAATGTTTATGTCTTGAAAGTTCGTCCTTTTGATAAATAAATTTATCATTTACCAGGTTTTGTTTGTAATTTAATAAATGTCTGATAATTTTTGATAACAATAATTTGCATTAAAAATTGTTACTAAATTAATGATTGCAAAAACCAATTACTGATTACAAATAGACAAGGTTACTAAATTAAAAAAAAGAAATATTAAGATTTCTATTTTTTAATTAATCCCTAGATAATTATTAATATTTTCCAATTCTGCCTATTAATTAATATTGATATTTTGTTTAATCCTAATAAATAATATTACAATAATTATTACATTTCATACATAAGAAACTGGGATTTTGATAAAATTGGTTAATGTAAATTACAGATATGCATAATTCTTTAAAGTTTCGATTTTTTAAAAATATTTTTAAGTGACAAATTTTTTTAGAGACGGCTGCCGAATCCCGAAAAATAAAATCCCGGAGACTCTAAAATTCTCAAATTGGAATTTTCTACAATAATAAAATTCCATAAATTATAAAATGCCGGAACATAAAAATCCCGAATTGGAAAGTTCTCAAATAATAAAATTTCAAAACCTTTTATAATATTATCGAATTTTAAAATTCCAAAATAGTAAGATCCCTGACCTAAATTCTGAATTATACAATTTTATAATTTAAAAAATCAAAACATATTTTTTTCTTAAAAATAAAAATTATTTATTAAAACCACAAAAAGCAATATCTGTATCAAAGAAATTTTTGAATAATTCTGGAGGTATTTAGAAATTCTTTTTTGAATTTAAAATAACAATAATTGTATAAAAATTCTACAAAGTAATAAATTTATAAACACGCTTCTCTCGAACGAAAAAAAAATTCTACCGTAATTTTCTCCAATCCTAATAAGAATGTCTAAACTAACTCTGCATGACTGAATATAACACGGATTTATTTAGAAGACTCTTTTTTATTTTTATTTAAATTAATAATTCAATTTTTTAGAACCTTTTTTTTTATTTTTTTAAAACTATGCACATTTTCAAACAAATTTTTTCATTCGGAAATATATTCTTTTCAATTATTGCTATTTAATTCTTTTAATTATTTGATACATTTATAGATATTATAAAAGGAAATTTTCTTTGATAAAACTATTTGTCTATCTTATTATAAATAAATAATATTGAACAAAACCGATTTTTTATTTTTAATTTGGGAATTTTCCGGTTCGCGTATTTTATATTTCGGAAATTTTCTTTGGGAAATTTTTAAATACAGTCATATTATGAACTTTCGCGAATGTTACTAATCAGGACTTTTCAAATCAGTCTTTTTATATTTCGGCAATTTCATCATTTTGGGAGTTTTATTTTTCCGGATTTTTCAGCCATCCCCTTATTACAAATGGTTTATTAAAAAAAAATACTATTTCTTACCAGCATGGAATTATTAATGTGATAATATAATTTCTATATGTAGTTATATTTTTATCGTACATAATGTTGCGTGTCAGTGGATGATACAAATTTAAATTAATTCTCATAAAAACATATATTATCATGAATTAAGGGGAAAAAAATAATTTGAGTTGAACAAGGGTAATTAAGTTGTTCAATTTGAAAAAAAATTCAGAATTGACTTTTTACTGTGAAAAAATAAACTATTTTTGTATATTAAGATTCTTTTTTAATACTCTTAAACAAACAAAAATAAAATAAAAATTGGAAATCGAATGTGTAGTCGCTACTAAATATGATTAATTTAATTTACAGAAAATTGCTTCAAGCCTGCTCCAACGAATTCTAAATTATGGGTTTGTGCATGCAAGCCATCCATGTCGTTTTCGGATAAAAAACTTTATTTTGGTAAGTACATACATCCAGCTTGTCTAATAGAGTTATAAATGTTCATAAAAATTTAAGAAAATTCTCATCTTTCATAGTTAAAAAAATAAGTCTGACCATTACTTTCGTAATCTAATTTTCTCCTATTATTTCTAAAGCTTCTGCGCATGTTTTATTCTCTAGTATTAAATATTAAATTAAAAAATTTATTTTTCAGACAAATGCGTAATATACGGAACTAAGCGGAATACTTTCGACTGTAAAAGACCAGACAGTTAATCAATAAAGAACTCACTGGATTTGTATTGAAAAAAATGAAAAAATTTTAGGAAATTATGTGCACAATTATCTGCTAAAATAAAAATCTAATCTAAAATATAAAATATCCTTATAATATTTTTTCCTTTGAAAATTACTAAAATGCCAGAAAAAATAACAAATTCGATATTTTTGTGAATTTTCACTACATTTGGTCTTGGAGTTTTCCCCCAAAAACTGTTGTATTTTCAACCAAATATTTGAATTTTCAAGATAAAAAAAACATTTGTCGAAAGACGGCCTATTTTTTGTCCAAAAAGACGAATTCTCAACAAAGAAGTTAAATTTTCAAAAAAATAGTCACATTAAACGAAAAAGATTAATTCTCAGCAAAATTGAATGTTCGATATTTGTACTATTAAATACTTACGACGTTGAAGTTTGCCACAGATATGGATTTCACACTTGTGTAAATAATTTTTAAAAAAGTAAGCATCCTATCGAAAACGTAAAAAAATATTTACGCTTAGTTAAAAAAAAAAATTAATAAAAAAAGTTTAAAATCCATATCGGTGGCAAACTTCACCTTTTTGATTATTCAGCTAATCGAATCCTGGATTCCCGATGTTCTTCTCCACGAAATTAAAGTACCGGATTTTTTGCTACTTGAATTCGAATTTATAGATTAATTAGCTGCTCGAATAATAGCTTATCGATTTCTTGGCTCCTCAAAATAAAATACTAGATTTGATTGCTGCTTGAATTACAAGTTCAAGAGAATCTTGAAATATGTAATAGCGGATTCGAAGCTAGGAGTTAGTTGAAAAGGACCGCGATTCTTTAAAAATATTGCAAATTATTGAAAGTGTTACCCGTAATAAACTCGAATTCCGAACGTACGAGAGGTTCGGGATTCGTGATCGCCGAACACACGAGCGTGAAAGCGACCCCCACTCCTGTAACTCATAGATTTTGGGATCGTCTTTGGAACGCTCGTAACTTTAAACCTCCTATATTCGGCATTCGAGTGTATTTGAAAAACGGAGGTTAGGAAATAATAAACAAACAAGCCCACCTGATCCTCGCGCATGCGAATATAAACAGGGTATCACTGCTTCATACGAATTGCGACAGAAAAACAGTAAACTGCATCCTCTTTTAATATTTATAAAAAAATAATACATTTTAATCACAAATAAATGGTTGAGCATTAAATAAAAACCTTTGGAGCAGGTAATGAAATGGTTTATATATATATATATATATACATTTTTTTTTTTTTTTTACTCCGAAACTATTTTTAAGCAATGTCTCGGATAACGATTTTGTTGCAAAATGTACTTTTGTGTTTTAGTATCCGATTAAAAAAAAACATATTTTTATATTTTAAGTTAAATTTTATAGAAAATTGTGCCCACGGACATGCTTAATAATTCTGTATTTATTACTCAACTATAACTATAATTATTTTACTCGAAAGAAAGACTCACGCAAATGGCGATTAAAGCAACAAAAATCGAGGCAAATACCTTAAGGTTTGCACAATATTATTTGTTTGCATTACAAACTTTGAATAAATTAAAGTTTGTTCCTCTAAAGTTTACAAACTTGAGACATCAGACGTTGTTTAGGCTAACTGTCAACATCAAGGAGAAAATAAGTATCTCCTTGCAAGAAGTAAGGTTCGGACACCTAAAGCTAATAAAG
Organism: Acraspis erinacei; assembly: GCA_035041075.1. Taxonomy (NCBI): domain Eukaryota; kingdom Metazoa; phylum Arthropoda; class Insecta; order Hymenoptera; family Cynipidae; genus Acraspis; species Acraspis erinacei. The sequence goes on along the minus strand of JAWWLR010029086.1, from coordinate 1,474 downwards.
TTTGGGGTGTTCTTGTATTAAATTTAAGTCAATAGGAACAGAAATTACAAAACAACGAACTAAACATTTGATAAAGGATCATAATAAGTATTTCTTAAATATAAATAAAAATAAATAAAAGTTTCTACTTTAGTGTTATATTACTGGGACTTCAAGTTTGCCTGTAATTTGACAATCATCCATATAACAGAGAAGGAACGAAAAATAAAGTTTACATCGGTTCCAGGTGAAATATTTACCTACACAAAAATTAACCTTGCCCAATAAACTTGTAAGGAAATTGGAAATATGGAAATTCCGGGTTTGAAAGAAGGGCAGAACTGACGAAAATTTCAGCCGGTATTAGATTTCAAATATAAGAAGCATGGTTTACAGTAATTTTTTGGGTAATTTATGGTAACTTACCATAAATTTACCAAAATTTAATTTAAAAAGGTCTATAAATTTCCGGAAATTTACGAAACTGTTTGAACGTTTGTGGTAATTTTGCAGGTAAATATGGTAACTTACAGTAAATTACTAAAAATTCAATTTAAAAATGCCTATAAATTTCTCGAAATTTAAGGAAATTTTCGATCATTTATGAAAATGTACGGTAATGCTGGCTACGGCTTTCGGAAGTGGGCCAGAGAATACAAAGAGAGGACAAATCGAGAAAGTCGACCTGTCCTTTTCTAAGGCTGGCGATTTGTGATTGGTCAGTTGATCTTTTTCTAATCAAAACCGCTGAAAGATGAGTAGAAGCAATCATCATCCTTGTTTTCTCTTTCCATTCCCTGGTCCACTTCAACTTTATGTTAAAAAAAATAGAGCGCCAAATTTTCATCTCTATTTTTGTAATTACTTATTATTATATGACGTTATTTGAATCTAAAATACACGAATTGTTAACACGAATACCAATAAAATAATTTTTAAATAAATAAATAAAATCAATTGCAATTCTTCTTTATGTATTTTTTTTTTCGCATTATAGACTACTTTAAAACTTTTGAAAAGGACAGGAAATGTAATTTTTTATATACCTTACACATTTTGAACGGCCGAACTCAGAAATTTGATGCAGAACTTCTACAACTTCTTAATAACTTTTTTTTTAATTTCGTGTATGTTTTAGTTTTTAGGTTTTTTATACCATATTTTAAAACCTATATCTTTTTCCATTTTGTATTTCTAAATAATTCTAAAAATAATTAACATATTATCTTTTTAAGGGATTTTGAAAAACATTTAAATAATTATACAAAAAACAACTTTTTATTTCCAAATTAGAGAAAAAATATTATAATACCTTAAAATTACTAGTATATTAGTATATACATATATACAGGGTGATTTTTTAAATTTAAACTTTCGAATGTCTCGAAAAATAGGCCTTCTATGAAAAAATGTTATGAATCAAAATTTAATCACTCTGAGAAATATACACTGATGTTAAAATCGGTTTTCCCACACCGCCACCTGTGGAAGGGGG
>JAWWLR010029060.1:0-10598 GCA_035041075.1 Acraspis erinacei | reverse complement strand
AAGCTCAGAAATTTCAGGAAATGAACCAAATTAGTGCTGTCACCAAACTTTGAAGCGATAGAAAAGTATGTATGAGGTCTCATTTTGAAGCTGGGTCTCTTTCCTGCAAAACAGCGTATGCGCCTTTACAGAAATCAAGATGGTGGCATCAATATAGCATCTGACGCTATATGTGGATTATGGTGACTCGAGGATTCTAAGCTACAAAATCAGGTGACAGTTCATTCTATAATTTTTTAAGTTACTCGGATTATTTAGCTGCACGAGTACTAAATACTCCCGCCATACAATCTCTACTGTTCGCAGACAGCACATAAAAAGTTGATTCTGTGTCTTGCGATTACTGATTTATTCAATTATCGTTTTATTGGAAATTTGTATTATTTTGCGCGCGGACTAAACACCACGTCATATATATATATATATATATATATGTATATATATATATATATATATAGCTTTTAGTTCGTGCACATACTTGTAGATGCGCGATATGTACCGATTGGTTCCTTCAAGGGCTTGTAGAGGCGCCACAGGCACCTATATATTCGATCGCCCAAAATAAACAGTGCATTTGAAATCCAAAATGGTAATAATCTAATTTTACTTGATAAGTGAATAAAAAAAAATTCAATTGCGTATGGTGATCCAAAAGATAGGCGAGCTAAATATACGAAATTGATATTGCTAAAGAGGTTACACTAAAAAATTCCAATGACTTTATGAAATCAAATGTAGACCCAAAATGTAAGAAAGAGATCCTAAAATTTTTAATTCTGGCAAATTAAATATTTTTTTCTAAGTGTATTAAAATGTGAGTAATTTTTTGGTATGTAAATATGTATGTAATATTGTATGAAAACTATGATATATATGCCCATACTATTTTTTCTGGTTAAAGTAATACAAATTCTAATTTTTTTATTTAGAATTTGTGGTTAATTCAACCAGAATTCTGGTCACTCTAATCAGAAAAAATAGTAAGGTCATATTTAACAACAATTCTGGGAAATGTAATCAGACATTTTTTTATGTTACATTTTGTTTCTATTGAGGACCTTGGAAGAGCTAGCTATACTTTCCTTATAGACCTGGAAAATTTTCTTCTGAAATGTTGAATTTTTTTAATATTTGTGAATTTAGTGTTATATGAGTTTCTTTTAACAGCGGTAAACCGATTTTTTATTAGTCGTAAGCCGAGAAGAAAATAAACAGCTGTCTCGTACCGAAAATAAAATACACAACAGTCTTAAAGCGAAGAAAAAATAATCAGGAGTCGGAAATCGGATAGAAAATAAGTAGCGGTCTTAAACCGAAAATAAAATAGCTAGCTCTCTTAAGATTATCGATCTTAAACCGAAGAGAAAATAGTCATTGTTCATTTCGTCTAACTATCCCTTGAGTTACCCTCTACGGAACAATCGGCACCAACCGCGACAACTGGGACTATTCCGGGAAGCGGGGATGATCATTATTCCGGGCCCCATTGCTTGGTCTTACCAGCCAGGTCAGAATGGTGTAACTCATCACAGTTTTAAAAAGTGTACTTAGTTTCCCCTTTATGGCCACAACTGTAGCATACTAGACCCCTCGGAGAAAATGGGCAATGCCCCCGAAAATGCTCCGGCTGATCGCAGTTTCAACACTGCTTTTAAGGACCTGGACAGTCTCCTGCAGCATATTATAACCAGCATCGTAAACTTATGAGCCTTAAGAGCTTAGGGAGCCATCTTATTACCCTCGTCGCACATATCGCAAGGGGACTTTCTTCAAGACCTATCTTATGTTTGTGATTCCCGGGATTTCCGTGCTCTATACACATTTTTTTTAGGACCGGCTCTTGCGTTATCCTTGTTGCTGAAGCCATTTGTAAACCAGTTGGCTTAATCGCTGGGCAGGTGTGCCTCACCGCTAGCCTATTTCTTTTTCGTCGACAGGTTAACTCGATACTTCTTATTTAAGAGGTAGCAGTGAGTTGCATTTTGGATTTTGTATAGGTGAAAGATGTTCGCCAGATCGCTTCTTGCACTTTTTGTCCAGCTGCTCGTTCTATGATAGATGCTCATCCAGAATGACTCCTAGATATTTAGTTTATTCTTCGATTTCCAGTTGTTGTAATCCAAGTTTCAATGTACTGGTGGTTCCCCTCTTATACTATCTTTAATTCTTGCTGAATTACTCCGAAAATCGCAATCAGATGATGGCCGCCCTGATCACCTCTCCAGAGGTTGTATTCAAAATCTTTTTTCACGTACATCAAGGTTCCAATCTCGAGGCCTTTCTGAGCCCTTCAAGCGTTGCTGCTTGTGGAGTGGCCTACTTGACCAGGAGACCTGTACGTACTTCTGGACTTCAGGGCCCACCTGACTCTGGATAGGGTAGCAATCTCATTGGATAGACACTGTTTCGGGCGCAGTCGAGCCACAGGTGGTTTTGGTTGCCTCGAAGGTGGACTACTGGCACGTCTTAACCTCTCTCTGGTTTACCTGTCAAGCTCTTAGAGAATCCCATTTCACCAATGTGTCTCTCCAGCCTTTCGGTCTCTTGTATGACGGCAACTACTTTCATAAGTAGATTTAATGATATCTTGCCCATTCAGGGCTCGCGGGTACAATGTATACTAACTCGAACTCTGTTAGGCAGTGATTTGAGTAAGTGTGCTTTATGATACTCTCCACTTTTTGAAGATATACGTAAAACTAACGGTACCGAAAGTTATGTCAATTACATCCTCCCTGACCGAGTTATGAAACGTCGGCGTTTTTCCCGCGTTAACAAAATGTAAATCAGTGGTCATTCGGTATTCCAGTAGAGAAGTACCCCTTGAATTCATGGCGAGACCGCCCCAAAAAGTATGCTAGGCGTTAGCATCGCACCCCAGTATAACCTCAACTGGTGGGTATGTATCGATGCATTATGGAAAGCAAGCCGATTCCATGACTATCTCATTTTTTTATGATAAAAGTTTAATCTTCGATTTCAAATCTCGCTGTAAAATTATAGCGTTTTTGTACTCACGACTTTGGTCATATCGTGCGTTACTGGGCTTATATATAAGGTTTATTTTCTTTAATTTTTTTATTAAATTTTGAAAATGCTATTCCTGTTATTTTTTCTCTTATAAAAAAAATGTGAGGATAAATAGTGCCAGTTTCAGAGTTCTTCGCATAGCCGTATATATAATTTTTAAATCTTGAAAAAAGTAGTCTCAAAGATTTGGAACATGCAATGATTTCAAGGTATTTTTGACTGGCCTATTTTTGGAGAAGCTTATAAAAATAGTTCTTTAAACACATAACAGACAATTAATTTAATCGGTTGGCTCGAGGAGCACCGATAACGGTGGTGATTCATCAGTTATAGTAGACAGTACATATAAAATGTTTGTTTTTAAAAAAACGCTTTAAATCAAATATATAGCGATTACAGTGCATACTTTGAAATTTAACGAAGCTACAAAATATTCATTAGATACATTGTGATTCGAATTTTGCCTTCTTGCGTTAATGAGTGTTTCCTTGAATTCGAAAAGATGCTGTTTGTCTCTACCCTGTTCTTATCTTCGGCAGTAATCTTCAGTTGTATTGGTGAATATAATAATATAATATATCTACAGTTTTAAGGAAAATTGTTTTAGCTTCGAATTTTTAAGTTGACAGTTCAGTGTGTCCCATATGTGCACGTTTACAGCTGGTGAGTTCCCAGATGTGCAATGATACCCCAGCGGACCTTGTGAACGAATCCGTTACGCAGGTACGTGACGGTAAAGTGACCACATAGCTTCTGATCAGCACCAGCGAGCCTAGAATAAGCCGGATTAATTAGGAGAGCGGTGCAGCTTCGCGGCGGCGCAAAAGCGTTTTCAGCTGTGGCTCTCTGTAGCACATTTTGAGTCCCTGCAGCTTCTGCGCTGATATAAATCTGATCACTCTCTTAAGCTAGCTTATTCCAGGCATGCTTAATATAGGCTTATTGATATAACTGGTTGTGTAGTGACCGGTTCGGTCACTAGGTCGGCTAGGGAAACTTTTCATTTTCACATTTAGTCACAGTTTGACGTAGAATTCAACACTCTTATTATCCTTATACACATTTATATTTATTTTTTCGTATTTATTCATCTGTAAAAAATCATAAATTAAAGGCGGTATATTTATTTTCGTGGATAATTCATGTTTCTAGTTAATAAATCATGTTTTTATCAATTTAACGATTTTGTTAACATTTTAATTATTTGTTCGGCTTTTATCTTTTTTCAGTAAAAAATTAATCTTTTTGATTGAAGATTCTACTAAAAACTTAAATTTTCGGTTTGAATTTCTTGCATTTAATTATACATTCCTCTTTTTTGAAAAAGTTAATCTCTTCGGTTGAAAATTTATTTCATTTTTTTAAATTACTTGTTTCTTATTAGGTATTAATTTTTTCAACAAAATATAACCAGATTTTGGTTCGAAATTTATTTTTTAAACTAAAAATTAAACTGTACGACTTTTTGCGGGTCATTTATTTAAGATAGACATAGACCTTTTGGTTACAGATTTATCTTATTTTGTTAAAAAATGATCTCTCTGACTTAAAATTGAAATATTCTATAGTTTTTTTTAAAGATGTATCATGTTTATATCATAATTGATATATTTTATTAATAAATTCAACTGCTCGGTTGAAAATTGATTTTTTATTACATTTTTTCTTAAGAATTCATTTTTTTATCATTGGTTCATCAGTTTGGTTCACAATTTAACTATTTTTTGGAAAAATCATAAAACTTTTCATTTTTTGATTAAACATTAATTATCTTAAATGAAAATGTAATAGTAAAATTTTACATTAATGAATATGAAATTTTCAACAGTTTTATTATGCACAGGAATGTGACTTTCCTTATCACTGCCATCATATTGAACTCACTTCATAATTGTGTGTGTGTGTGTTAAGTATGTCGTGAGAATCAATTTTTTTCTAGAATATCTAGCAGCAATAGCGCGGAATCATGTTTTTAAACACGCCGAAAGAGATGATTAATTTTGTAAATCAAGAATATGAATTTTTTGAAAACAAGAATTTCATACTGGCACTTTTCATTGTTGGTCCCTTAAACAAATTGCAGAGCCCATTTATTATAAAAACTATTTTAAAAATATTATTTTCTCATAGATAGAAAATAAAAGTTAACAAAAATCGTTCTGGAATATTTAAAAGCGTTTATCCAATAACTTCAATTTTTTAAAAAGCTAAGTAACATTAAAATTATGTAAAAGCCTTGCTATTTTAAGGAAATTGTTAAATTGTTTGAAGTGATTTTTTGAATCAGTAGGGAAAAATAGTGCTTTTTGGGATATCTACTCAAAACATAAAATAAAAATTTCTTTGGCCTCCAAAAATTATTAATAAAAGTATTTAAACTAAAACTTTCTAAAAAAGTCTATAAATATTCAGAAGACTTATACAATAAGAACAATGAGAATGTTTAATTTTAAATGTTTAAAATATTTACGCAAACACAATTTTAGTATCGAGTCTATGAAAAACATATTATTTATAACTAGGTGACTTTAGCAGCATTTTTTTAAATTAGAAACTTTTATGTTTTTAAGGGAATATGGTATATTCTCACTTGTTTTTTAAATTGCGGCTTCTAAAAACCTAACAAACCCTGAGCCAAAAAAATTACCTATTTTTAACAAGTTGACTTTTTAAACAAGAAAAGTGAAATTTGTGTCCAAGGAGAAATTTTTTGTACAAAGTAGATCGGTTTTTCAAACAGTTCCATTTTTTACCAAAAGATACGAATTTTTAAGAAAATAGTGGATTTAAAAAAAAAATTATTTTCAAATCAAAAAGATTATTTCTCACCATGAATGCAAAATGAAATTTGTTAAGAAGCATGTCTTTTTAATTTTAATTCTTCGCAGAAACTAATTTAGAAGACAAAGTATTGAGTTCAGATACTCTGATACAAACCAAACAGCAAAATATTTTTTCTCACAATTTTTTTGCTCATTTTTACTATTTTTAATGTATGTTTACAACAAGTTTATTGTATGTTTACAATAAAAAATACTGCAGTTTGTCCAAGAATTGAATTTTTTATACTCTTAATGCTGTTTTTTACGAATAAGGCAAAAACTACATATCAATATTAAGATTGTAGATATTTTGAATATGTAAAATTTTGGTTGATTTTTTTTTTTTTAATTTTACCATAGTTTTTACAGCAAAATGATCTTAATTAAAAAATATTCTTTTTTTCTTGAAAATTTAAGTATTTTGTTAAGTTTTTTTAACAGTTATTTTACTAACGTCTTAATTAACTATTCCATGTTTGGTTGAAATTTGATCTTTTTCAGTTGAAAATTCATGTATTTTGTTGAAAAATTATCCTTTTTTGTTGAAATTAAATATTTTTGGTTCAAAATTCATCGGGATCGCTTGAAAATTGGCTTTTATTTCAAATTAATTTTTTAACTCAAAATTGAATTGTATCATGTTTGTTTGAACATCAATTTCCTTCAGTTGAAAATTTGACTGTTTTTTCAAAATGTATGTACTTTATTGAAACTTTGTCTTTGCTTAAACTATTAGAGGTTTAGAATTTGAATAAATCTTAAAAATTTGGTCAAAAATTCATTCTTTTTTTTTTTGATAAAAATGATTCACTTTTGTAGAAAATTAATCACTGTGGTTGCAAATAAGTTTTTTTTTAAATTATTTTTTTGTATCTAAAAGTTTAACCAAATTTATCGCGGGCAATATTTAAATGAATTGAATCCGTTTGGTAAAAAACTAATTCGTATGGTTTAAAACTGAAATATTTCGTTGAAAATTTACTTTCTTTGATTGAAAACTTTATCCTATATACATAAAATATAGATAAAATTAGGAAGTTCTATTTATTGTTGTGAACTTGCTTTTTTAAATTGAAAGTTCATGTATTTCTTTAAAAATATTTCTTTTTCTAGTAAAAAACTAATTTTTGTGTTTAAAAAATACTTTTTCTAAAATAAAAATTTTTTTAAAACTAAAAATTGAACTAAAGATTTTCTTGACATTTTTTACTATGGGCTGTTAATCTTGTTGATAAAAAATTCATATCTCTTTTTGTAAATTTAACTATTTCCTAGAAAAATTTATTTTATTTTCTTGGAAACTTAGTCCTCCAACTGAAAATTACGATATTCTACTTTTTGTTGAAAAATGATTTTTTTTTAGTTAAAAATTAATTAATTTTTTTCAAATTTGTCTTTTATGTATATACTTTTTTACTTATGTTTGTTTTGTACATGGAATAACTTTTCTAAAACAACAAATTAAAAAATGTAAAAACTATAATTAAATTTAACTTATTTCACAAAGTTCTTTTCCTCAAATATGTTGATAAATGGACATAAACATCGACAGTTAGATTATCGACAATTAAGTAATAAATTCTTCGATTACTTATTTTTTAAATTATTTTTCACAAATTACATAAAAATTAGTTCACCGTGAATTAAATTCTGATTGTCTTTTCAACATAATTTATCAACCCGTTGCTTGAATCTCTTTTCTTAAAAATTATTTCACAGTCTGTTAAACTCTAGAGAAATGTATATTATTTATCACAAAAGGATCGCTTGGTCTTCGAAGTACTTTTTTATGAAAATTATAAGCCTTTTTCCAGTGACTCTGGTTAAAAAAAGTAATTTACTTCTTAAAAGGGAAGGAATCAAATCCAATCAGATTAGTGTTTCCTAAATTATCTGGTAAGAAAGTAGACGACGAACACAGTTAGACGCCATCATAAAACCGTTATTTTTGGATTCAGGGGGTTTCTAACCGTGGAGATTTAAATAAATTCTCTGTAGTCAATTTTCACGTAAAACGAATACATTCTCATTAAGATGCAAACGTAAAAAATGCAATACATTTGAGAGCAAACTGTTGAATACAATCTACGCAATTTCACATTTTCGCAAAAATCGATTTTGAAACACGAGACATTTGATAAGAATATTTTCGTTAAAGCCGAAGCAGCTTTAACAACAACAAAAAACGCACAGTCACGTAGGTAAAGTTTTGAAGCTTTGACCTTTAATATTTATAGTTCTCTATACATGTGTGGAAAAACGATAAATATGATTTCAAGATTTTCGTGAATGACCTATTTTTTATAGAGAATTTTGCACAGCTATTTCTTTCAAGCACCCAACTGTGATAACGGTGATGAGTCATTAGTTATACATTCTGGTGTAGCACGAAAATATTAATTAGTAGCACTGTGAATCAAGTTGTTCCTTATTGCATTGAGTAGTTTCGTCTTAAATTCGAAAAGATGAGGGTTGTCTATATCCTGGTCTTATCTTCGGCGGTAATGCTTAGTTGTATTGGTAAATATAATAATATTATATATCTATAATTTCGAGGAGAATTTTTGAAACTTCAAGCCATGCTGATGTGCACACTTAGGAGTGTCCCGCATGTGAACGAGAACATATGGTGCATTGCCAGATGTGCAGAGATACCCTAGCGGACCTTGTGAACGAAACGAATAACACCGACGAGTTTACAGTTTTGTTGGGAATTTTTTTTTTTTGAAATAGTTCTATTTACGAAAAATATATCTAATCTATTTTTGCTACACAATTAATCTTTTTAATTCAAAAATTCAATTATTTCGAGTTGTAAATTTGAAAAATCTATTTACAAAATACGACTTTTATTTCTTGAAAATGGAATATGTTCGATGAGATCTTTTCCTTGGTGTAATTATTTTTCTTAATTTGATTGTTTTAACTGAAAATGTTCGAATACAATGTCACATCAATAAATCTTAAATTTTCGTCAGTTCAATTATGAGCAGGAATGTGAATTTCTTCATCACTGCCCTTCAAATGAGATTAAATTCTTAATTATGCGTGTCATGAGTTTCGTGACAAACAAGTATTTCTAGAAGGAAATGCAGCAAAAGCGCGTAGCCATGTTTTTAAACTTCTCGAATAAAATATTTCGGTTAAGAACAAAAATACAACAAAAATTCATTTTGAATATTTCAAATACCTTTTTATTTTGAGGATATTATTGCATTATTTTCAAATGTATTAATTGCATCAGTAGGGATAAATAGAGATTTTTTTTTATCTACATACAACTTAAAATAAAGATCTATTTGACCCGCAAAATTAGCACCAAAAGTTTTCCAGCCAAAACTTTCTAGTTTTTAGAAATCTATAATGCGTATCTATAATAGCATATTGCAGTTGAAAAAAGTCTTTTAGCTCAATTTATCTAACTGAATTTTATGTTAGGATTATTGAAAGGAAAACATTCAATTTTGTATTTCAAAGTATACTCTCAACCAAAAATTCAATACACAAATGATATCTTAAACAAAAAATATTTTAATTCTAAATAAAATATAGTTGAATTAATATAGTGGCATTTTTAACCAAAAAATATGACATTTTTTTCAAAGACGTCGTGTTTTCTACAAAGAAGTTAAATTTTCTGGCATGCAAATATGAATATTGTAGACAGAAAGTTTATTATCAACCGAAGAGATCAATTTCCAATTGAAATTATGAATTTTTAATCAAAGAGATTAATTTTCCACCCGCTGTATTTTTATCCAGAAGAAACGAAGTTTCAAGAAAATAGTGGACTTTTTAATCTTTAATCGCAAAATATTTTACAATCATGAAAGAAAAAAAACACCAATGCTACTGGCCACTGAAATAATATTGGTCATGAAATCATATGGCCCCGCAGATCTTGACCTGAAAATAGAATTTATTATTTTTCATTATTTCTTATTATTATTATACTTAAATTGAATGTTTGATTTTAGAAGAAAATTCAAAAAGTTATATAGTCAGATAAACGTTTATTTTTCAGTCTGCTGGCCTTCAAAAAATTACTTGCTTACACTGCCATTTTTACAGTATTTCCTTACAACTAATTTTTTTAAACATCCATCGACACCTTATCTCTAAGCCGACCTCGCCTTCCTCGCTTCGCATAACCTCGCACGCATCTAGCTTTGCTTCGCATTTCCAGCCTCTGCCTCCGCAGCTAATCCCTAATCCCCTAAACCCCTAATCTTCTCCATCTTACCCAACACCTCCTTTAGCCATGCAACTGCCCTTTTGTCCCTCCTTTCATGCAACAAAACCTCCATGCTTATCCCACACATCCTCTTCTCTCCAGAAAGCCAGAACCTACTAAACCTTGACTCTATTATTCTCTCCTCCATCTGCAATCCATTCGTTCTAAAAGACTTTTCCCTTTCCAACTCCAAACTGCCACCCCTATATCTGTTCTCCTTCTCCCACCTACATTCCCTAACCAGCTTACCTCCGCCCTCTTCTAAAACTTTTTCCATATATTTACACGCTCAGCACCCCTCTATAATCCCTAAACTCGCTGTTCCTGTCTCCCTTCTGACAATATAGTTCGCCGTATTCCTTGCTAATCCCAGTGTCCACTTTACATACATCTCCTGTATCATATTTACCTCCTCACTTACCTTTCACCCCCACACTGCCACTCCGTAAAATAAGACACTCATCAATAGCGAATCAAACAATTTCATTCTCCTTACAAAATCATCTGCAAAC